>CM076578.1:241416317-241471148 GCA_034641835.2 Pinus albicaulis
ACAATATATGCATGCTAATTTATTTCTTTTTCATTTATTATTTATGAATTTAATATTAAGTAATCACATGAATATTCCATGGAGAATTATAGTTATATGCAATAATGAACTCCCTTTTCTGCAAGCACGAGTCTACTCTACACTTTGTATGGCTTTAAAAGACTTTTTCTTTTTAAAAATTTCTCATAACCTTCACATGAGAATTGAAAGAAGAAATTTGTGAGGATTTCAAAGGTAGGGATCATCATTTAGGATTCAAATAACCATTAGATGTAATATATGATGATGAATGTTATGAAAATTTAATGTTTTTATATATGTTTATCAAATAATGTATTCTCAGATCATGGAGATAGGAAGTAGGGATATTCTTGCTCCTTTTAGATCTTTACACATTTTTTCTCTTCTAACTCCTACTTGGGATATCACTAATTAATCAAACTAATGTTTTTAGGTTTTGGAGCACCTAGGTGACAACCATTTTTTCTAATCTCTCTTGTAACTAAATTGTCATGAATTGTAATTCATGTAAATAATATAGGAAATTATGTTTGAAGTTTTTTTTGGTTAAATGGCATCCTTAGTTTTTGTGGTTATCTTAAACCATTACAATTCAAAGGTGGTTAATAATTTTCATGAATTCAAGTGCTTTAAAAAATTTCCAATAAACCATGGTTTCAAGTAGTTTTCAATAATTTGCATGGTTTCAAGTGGTTTTCAATAATTTGCATGTTTTCAAGTGGTTTTATTTAGTTGTTGCTGCATCTCATTTTTTAACTACATGGTATTACTTTTATTGCTTATTTTTTCTTAGTTTTATTGTTATATTCTGCATTTGTTCATGGTTTTTAATTTTATTTCCTAATGCATACAATATGGAGCGAGTAATATGAGAAGTGAGACAATTTGAGTTACTTGTATTTTCTTGAATTTCAATGATATTTTTGGTCTCTCAATGTATGATGTCTTTTTCTCATCCTTTTTCTACCTTTCTCTCTATTTCCTTTGTGTGTGGAGATTTATTTCCTTCTCTATATCCAAAACTCCAATTTTCCATGTTTATTGTGAATCCTTGTGTAATTTTCACGCTCTGATATTTCTCTATGAATGAATACTTGTTATTTTTTTTCTACAAACAAATATGGATGCTAATTTATTTGTTGACATCAAAGGCTCGATCATTCTATAGTCTCGATCAAGCCCTTGAGCCATACCATTTACCATTAATAACATTAATAAAATTTGGTAGGGGGTTGGCCCGTTAGGTCTTTTAATGGATTGATCGAGTTGTCGCTTAACCATGTATGCAACTCGATCAAGGGTTACTTTAATTCTCGGTTAAGAAATTTTGATTTTTAATTTTTAATTTAAGTTCTTTATCAAGCTCATGAAGTCCTAAAAATTACAGTTTCAACACCCCTTCTGCAGATTTATCTGCAACCCCATTTTGTATCCTAGCATATTTAGGAAAGAATTTGTCCTTAAGTGGCGAAGTTCATCATGTTGAATTCTTGAAAGAATCATTTATCCAACGGAATATGAATTTGAAACTTTCGAATTCATATGATATTTTTCACATAATTTATTTTAAAAATAACGCTTGAAATTTGTTTGGACAGTTTCAAAGGGGATGAATAAACAATCAATAACAGAAAATATACACAATGAATAGATTTCAAAAAATACAACTATCTTCGTTTACAAGTCCTCTTCAAAAGGGTACTATTGGTTTTTCAATTTATTTAAAGAGTTGAAAAAAGTACCAAGTGAACACACGTGTCTCCAAAATGCAATTGAAATATTACTTTGCCAACTTCGAAAAATAATAAAAAAATATAAGTTTGGATAAAAAAATAAATTTTTAATATGAAAAACTTAGTTCTCTCCATCTAGATCGTGCTTATATATATATATATATATATATATATATATATATATATATATATATATATATATATATATATTAAAAAATTACACATTTTAGACATAGTTATGCTATGTGAACACATTCATACCTTTTAAGTTTTACTTAAAAATTTGCAAGGACATATATTTCATTTAATGAAAATTGAGAAATTATCCGACATTAAATTGTTTTGAAAAAATATCATTAGGAAAACAACATAATTTTCCTCATATTGCCTTTTTACTCCAAATCAAAACACAATGCTTATATGAATTTTGAGGGCTTCAATTCGATAAAAGAAGAAAAACTTGAAAATTTCATTGGTAGACTTGCCAAAAGTGTAACCCATTTTCACGCTTTCAAAGTAATCTTTACTTTTTACTCAAAAATGGTGGAATCATCTTAAATTAAATCTAGATTGGTTCTTATAAAGTTGATTTTGGTTATAATTTCTGCTTTGAGGCTCATTTTTTAGGCCTCAACATTTCTTTAATAATACAAAGGCCCATGAGGCTTACAAATATACAAAACCCTTAGGCTTCCAACCTCTTCTCCCTTTGCCAAAACCCATTACAATATTCATCATAGTTTTTATAGGAATTTTACAATGTCTAACTTTTAGGAATACTCTTTAATAAGCTAAAAATGAATAAGACCTTTATTTGTTGTAAATTTAAATTTGGAACGGTAGAAAAAGCCTTAAAATCTAGGAATCCAATCATTAATGTTGAATTTCTTCCTTCAAACCTAGAGTTTATGAAAGTTGATTCCTTACAATAATACGACTTGTTCATTATATGTTGGCAAATATGGAATCAACCATTCGCTTTTCAATGCATATAAATATGAATTTGATCCTCAAATGTTTCCTTCAAATCTGAGATGACCTCTTTGAATTGTATAGTTACTATGTGTTAAATCCCCTTCTTCCAAATGCTGCCAGTTTTGCAAAATAAAAATTTGTTTGGTCTCTTTCATTCAAATTAATCAATTTCCAATTGTTAATAGAAATCTCTCTACAATGTGAGTGCATACAATCATCATATTTTTCTTGTGATGACTTCTCACATAATCCGCTGCCATATAAATGTCCAATGCGAGATCCATCGAAAACTTGCAAGTTGTGGTTGTAACCTGTCATAGATAAGTAAACAAGGGATCATGACATGTGATAAATTTTTAGTTTATTAATATTAGATATTATGAATAAATTCTTAAAGGCTTAAGATCTAAGCGAGGAATCCATCATTATTTTTGTTAATGAATGACATGAATTTCACTTGAAAAATTGTAGGAAAATATAGAAGATAGGTGTGAGGTATAACTAGATAATAAAAAAACCAATGGGTGTTCTTCATGTTGTACACAATTGTGCCCCATCTACAAATAAATTATAGTACCAAACACCACAAGAATCACAAATGAAATTAGGATTCCAAAGACCAAGAACCCATTGATGGCACCAATGGCTCATTGATTTCCATAATAGCATATCGCAACAAATGTTGATGAAAACATGATAGTATTTTCCCATAATGCAATGCCAAGAAAACTTGTAATTTCCTTCGAAGAGCGAGCCACATATAATTGCAACTCCCTCAGCCTCCACGAGTCATATCATGGGACACCCCACACCTTCGTAGTTTGTCATTGGATCTAAGAACAATGGGAACATAGTTGTCCATGTAGCCTCCCATATTTTTCTTCTGGTTTTTTTAGGGCATGGTTGGTTGCGAGAGTAGCATGTGTGTTTCATTAGTTATTAATTTGTCATACAATCTTGTAATAAACGGACATGCCCATTAATCTAATTAATTTTTATCTATTTGAATCAGTGATGCCATCGTTCATGTTAATCTTCAATCGCTTGGTCAAGACATTGTACTAGGATTCTTCTTCTGCGATTCCTTTAATTATCTACATAGCTAGAGGCACTACACTATTAAGAGAAACACATTCGTCAATCATGGTTCATCTTCATTGTAGCCCTGCAACTTTAGATTTTTTGTTTATAGCAAAAATAGTGCCACACCGTTTTACAACAGGTTTCCTCTAGGTTTTTATATTTCCATTCTATTTTGAGTACCTATGATGCCATGCAAGGACGTATTAATCAATTCAATTTCATCGAACCTTTTTGAGTACCTATGATGCCATGCAAGGACGTATTAATCAATTCAATTCCATCGAACCTGTCGTAACACCTAATCAATGACCTCTCGCAAAGGTAAAGCTCATCCCAACGCTGAGTATAGTCAAACTTTGTAAGAGAAATGCAGGTGATGCAACATGGTTTTTATAATGTCACCACATCCTTAAAAGTGGTAATAATTAATGATTAAATCCCTCTATCTTTCGTTAAAGCTCGAAAGATGGTGGGGAGAAGGGGGTACGGTGATCTCACTAGAGGAGCAATATTATATTTCATGTTTTGTTTTTATATTAGGGATAAATATTAATGTGAAAATGACATAATATATTAAAAGATATATAGGGTAAAGTATTTTTATATTGAAAAAGTATAAAAAATGGAGTTTAATGTTAATGGAAAAACATAAAATAAAAATATATATATATATATATATATATATATATATATATATATATATATATATATATATATATATATATATAATTATTAATAAAAATAAATATTTATAATATATAATGAAAAGTGTTTTTTAAATTGAAAATGTATATTAAATTTAAAATTGTAATAAGTTAAATAATATGAGTTTAAAAAATATTTTCTAATATATAATTAAATTAAATATATATATATATATATATATATATATATATATATATATATATATATATTTAATATACCACAAACACAAACACACATGATATATTAAAATTTCATTGAGTAAAACCCTGCAGAAAGAGGTGGGGGGTTCCAAATTAATAAACGATCATCGATCGCAATCAACTTGCATGGCCATGTGGGCATCACTCCACGAGACTTGCTTTTCTCGCACTCGTTAGGCACCTTTTTTTTTTTACCTTGTGTCTAGAATAATGCCACATGGATTTCAAATGAGTTATTTTATATTTAAATTGGTTGATGAAATAGTGCATAATTTGCTCATGTTCAGGCTCTCTTACTCGACGTTTCATGTGTGAGTGTTGCCTTGATGCCTTAAATCTTCATTGTGTAGGCTTCATGGACTTTCGGAGGTTAACACTCAGTTTGGAATTGGACATTGGGATCTTAACCCAATATTTTCACTAAATTTAAGAAAATCCTACGTGAGAGCACTATTAAATAGGAAAAAGCCAAAAAATTTAGACAAGAACTAAATTTTACCACAAAATAATAAAAATTTGGAAATGCTTACTACAGAACCTGGAACACTTTATAATCTTATTTGTAGTCAATCCCAAACAAAAATGAGGGAATGATTCAAATACATTTGCTTGCAACTAGATCCTTTGCTGCCCAAAAAATTGATAGGTAAATAATTTTGCCTTAAATTTATATTTCTTAGTTTATATGGGGGCAGTTTTCATTAGAATATTAGATTAAACTAGATTTAAATATTATAAAGAAAAGTAAGAATGAAAATCATTTGTATAGAATAAACCTTCTAAATATTAACACAACCCCTAACCTGGATTTCGCTGTTCAAGGATGTCTAAATGTCTACTTACTATGGGAATATCTAAATCTTCCACTCTCATGAGAGTTTATTCACTCATGATTTAATTCACTCTTGGTTTCTCAGGGATTATTTATGTAATATCTACGTAAGGAACAAAGAGAATTAAAAATTTTAACATGTAGAGTAGATGTGTGGTTAGCAAGTCATCCATTGGGAGAGTGTGCTCCCTATGAAAGAGAAGAGGACTATGTTACATATATCTAATTTTTTTTTCTGATTTTATTAATTTGGCTTAGCATGAATGTTATATTTGATGTTTTTTTTGCTAAATAATGTGAGTTTTTCAAGCTTGATTTGTGGCTTGAGAAATTGTGACCTAGCAGTATCTAAGTTATCAAAATCACTCAAGTATCGCACCTTGTCTCGGCCACACCAACCCTTAATATGACTAGATGTTTACCTATGGAGTTTTGAACTGGTGACCTTCACATCATAGAGTCACTTAATAGTACATCCCGTCACCATCTATTCTACACCCTGTAGGGGAATGTCATATTTGATGTTGTTTCCATTAGAATAATAATTTAATATTTTAGACTTTGTCTTTGAAAATGAGTAATTTCAATGAGAAAATACAAGTTTCTAATAATAATGAATTTTATTAATTTAATTAAAAAAGATATTTCATATTTCATATTAAAATTATTGATGCAGGAAAAATTGAAGTTCCTGCAAAGTTCAACTTCTCAATCTGGATTACATGCTTATTTAGTCAATTAATTATTATTCACCACATCTCAAAGAATTTAAAATAACACACACAATAATACAAAGAGTCATTCGTAGATGCTTTGGTGAATCTGCATTTCCCTTAAACAAACAAAAATTATAGATGCATAAACTCATAATCATATCTTAATCTCTTAGGCATGATTCCACATTCATTTCGTCATTTTTTCCCCTTTAGGCTTACAATATTTATAGTAACATATACAAACAAAATAATTTTTTCCTAGATCCATAAATCACTCATGTTTTCCAAGGTAGAAACGCTTTTTCCTTATTGACAAAATCTTGTCTATCCATAGTCTTTCTAAATCCTAAAAGAAATCCTAATATTTTCTAATATTTGTAAACTTTTTCTTATCTGAAAAACTTGTTAATTGCTACCAAAGTTTTTTCTCCTACAACCTCTCATGATTTATTTCCTAATTTTTTCATGCCTTAAAAGGAAATTTTTCTTCTTAAAATATTACCTCTATCTATATTTATCTAAGAAATAAAGAAATTAAAATTATTTCCAATACGGAAATCAAATTCCTTTTCCATGTTAAACCCCAGTTTGGAGCCTTCCCTCCAAAAATCTTGATGACTTGGAAGATCTAATGCTCTTGCATCAGACTCCCAATGTAAAAAAATTGCATGACCACCCGGTCATGTGTCATCAATTTCTGAAACCTCTAGGATCCCAAAACTTGTGTTGTGTTTGTCCTTTCATATTTCCATGTTGTTGTTCTACTACTACTTTTTCCTTCACTTCTCCACACTTCCAAACACTATGTTTTTCTCGTCCACTTGCCTTGTTGATGAAAAGTTGCGCAATCATCTTTACTTTGTTGTTGGATGTATGTGTCCTCCTGTTGTACATTTCTTGATCATCCTCTTCATTAGTATACACAACCAATCAATTTCCTCATCCAATTTTGTCCTTCATTGTTCAAACTTTCTATCATCTTTTGCTTGCTACTACACAACTTTTTTTGCATAAGAGTTTCAAGATTATTTCCATAATTGAGTTTATACACCTTCTTTTGCTTCACCATTTTTATTCCTTGGAGATCCCTCTTAATTATTGTATTCCAAGACAATTTCCTCTTCTTTCGAGTTCAATTTTAGAAGATGAATATGCACTTTTAGATTTATTAATCTCTCCTCAAGAAAATTCAACTCTTCACACAAATTAGTAAAATTTCTTTGAACTAAATTTGTAAACTCATCACTTATGTCCTTTGTTGACCATTCCTCCAAAAGCTTTTCTTCTTCCTTGAATTTTGCATCTCTCTCCTCTGTCATAAAATTTTTTTCCACAATTCCATCAATTCAAATTTCCGTTAGAGGGATTTTTAGCCTTAAATTGGCCTTCTAAGGAAAAATAATAAAATAATAGTTAAAATAATAAAATACTAGTTACAAATTTTGGAGGGTAAAAAAGAAAAATATTTTTTTTTAACTGTATTTTTGGCTTATCTCCTTATAGGATTACTCAATTTTCAAGGTAGTGGGGGGGAAAGCACCAAAAAAAGGTCTGCCATTTTCATCGACATTTATTTCAAATCCACTATCCTTTACTAGGAATCATAATGCAAATATATTTTCTACTATCTAGGAAAATGATATTCTATTTAGAACCAAATTCTCTAATCTTGCTTGCTTTTGTTTTTGCAAAATGTTAAACATGCCTGCCATATTCTTGTATGTTTCTGATTTTTCATCTTCCAGTGACTCTTTCACCTGAAAACCATAAAGGATCATTAAATAGATCATTGGGACTGATTAATACAATGCATTGGAAAAAAAATTTCACGTCTGCCATATTTGGGTGAACACTAAACAACCACTATCATATATTAAACCTAGCCACTTAATTACACATTCTTATTAGAAAAATGTTCAAATGTCTACAATAGCCTACTACTCGAAGTCGAGTGCTTTATGTCGGCTTAGTTTGTTTTCTCTGTATTATAGATTTTCTTTTCTTGTGTCCAGTATCCATTGGTCTAGGCCTGTATAAAATATGTAAGTTAACCAATAAAACATTGTGACTGCAAAATAACACATCTAAGAAATCTCTCATTTAAACTTACATAGTGAAAATTCTTGTTGCATCCTCGAAAACAGAAGCAGCTAAAAGCCCAATATTTCTCCATGATATTTGGGTTTGATATTCATTTCCCTCCAAAGACCTGCTTCCATATACCTGTTCACTATATTTTATTAGAATGGCACTAATCAAATCAACTGGAGTTGCACCATCATTGTTCTTTGATCTCTTGACAGTAGTGAGGAGTGTGGATGTGAGATCAAAGAGGTATCTGCAACTTGCTCACGAGGTCTCTGAACTAAAAACAAAAGGTCTCTTTTTTAACAAAGCAATAATGAGAACAAAATGTGAAAATAAAGATGAGAAATTTTGGGTTTTGCACTGCTAATAAAAAAATAACTAACTAGTGTCAGGTAATTCAATAAGCAAAATCCCAACAAAATTCAAGCATATGTATTGACAAGGAATTGGAATATATATAAAAAGGGGTCACAAAATCAGGTAATCTATATGAAAATAGAAAAATTCTACCAAGATTGTGCAAGCTTTCCACTTTGCTAATTATAGCCTCAAATTTTCTAGATTATGCTTTTAAAATATTTTCTCTCTCCTCTGCATTAGATGAGTTGTTGTTGGTAAATTCCTGGATACATAAGCTACAACATTTCATGTTTCAATTAATTTATGAAATATACCTCAATGAAAATTCTTCATAAGAATATTTTGCTTAAAATTAGACTGCAAGGAAAACCTTACCAGCAATCAAAGTCTTGAGGGCATGCTAATGGGACCTTAATATATGACGCAGGTGATAGAGATAAAACCTACATGTGACAATGTGTTGAACTGATAATGAGTATTTCTTGTAATGGCTATGAGCCTTGTTTTCTAAGCAATCTCTTGAGGACTCAAATATTTATATTGCTTATATTCCATATAAAGATATTTCTCATGTATTGGTATATAAGATATGAGCGAGGAGTGGGAAATGAGAAATCATACAATAATTACATTTCAATAAAACTTATGTCTACGTCTTTCACATCCAATTTTGAGCTCCAAAAAAGGAATCATGTTTTCTTTTATATACAATTTCAATTTTGAATACTTAAAAATTTTGAGTTTATGTTGTTTCTAATCCCAGGGAGATATTTTCTAGGATGGTTACAAATGAACCGAATACTAGATGAAAGTATAATTTCACTTTGGCATGTCATTCTTTATATGGTATCTACTCTTCTTAGTAATTTTTTCAATTCACCTTGGTCAAAAGGTATGAATTTTGGATAATTCAGTGGGAACTACATCATCGCTAACAACAACTTGATACTCCTTCCCTTGTGCTTTATCCCTCGAAGAAAATAAAAGTAGTGATTGACTGGATTTCAATAGCAAAATCTGACAACTCCTCATATCTCGTGTTAAAAAAATGTCTAATAGATCAAAATACAGGAACAATATTTTCAAAACTTACAAATGGCTTGGGTAGCATAAATCACTTCAATAACAGTGTAGACTTTAGACATATAAAAATTCCAACTAATAAATGGCATAGTCTGACTAGGTCACATTTTGGCCTTTTACACCAGAATCAGATTCTCGGTGAGATACGAATGTTAAATTGTTTAAATTTCATTTATAAATGCAAAAATGAGTCCAGTTCCCTGGAAAACACCTCGGGCACTACAATTATGCATGCTAAACTAAAAAAATACAATTTTCCCAATTTCTGACCAAACTACAATTTACCCAATTCTGATGATAGGTTTAGAAAAATAGACCAAAAAAATAGGCCAGAAGGTCACCTCATTAGACTACACCCTAAGAAATTAGTACTACCAGTTTGGCAAATGTGCATTGTAAATTTTCAAGATTCAATTGAGTGAAGAAACAAGAATCAGAAGTCTTTTAGCAACACAGGTATGCTACAATAGTAGTAATATTAGATATTTATTTGGAGGCCATGATGACCAAAAGTTTTTAAAATGCCATTGGTTGTGAGCATCTAGGTACCTAATAAGTATGGAGTAGCTTTTCATATTAAAACCAAAAAACACAGATGTTTTACTTACTATACTTCAAACGCAACAATACCAAGCATTGTTTTTCAATTAGTAAAGTGTATGGAGTAACAAATTAAACCATGTAAAAATTTGAATCACACGTGCTTCACTTTATAGGATAGTTTGAAGGCCTTGACTTATGAATGTTGTGATGCTTAAGGTTTTCTTAAAAGGACTGAAAACCAAATACAATCGCCATCATGTTCTAGCTTTGTGGCTATGTCAAAATACTTTTCAAACACAAAATTACAACATATTGTCACAAATAGATGACTCGTGGTTTAACAAATCAAACATGAAATTTTACATTAACAATTTCCTTTTACATGATGCCATTCTTCTGCTTAGGCCTTAGAACCATGGCTAAAGGGGTGTAATACATGACCAGGGGTTTTCAATGCCAGTTAACATAATTATAACTAATTATGAGAACAATACAGCATTTTTTATGTGCTATATTTCTTAAATTAAAGATTAGCTTCATGTATGAATTACAATGCACTAATAGAAATAAATATGGTTTCCCCAAAAAAGCACCCAAAAAGGTAGCAAAATTTAGAGGAGATGTTTATTTCACTTCTTCGGTGTTGTTCTTTGAAGACTACCATCATCATCACTTCCACATTCATCCTCATGCACCTCAAGAGCTGCAAGTACCACTCTGCCCCTGTTTCTTGAAATATTTCTTATAGGAGTCTCTGCAGCCTTCTCATAACAAGGAATCATAAGTGGACTGGTTCTGTGAGGCATCAACTCCTCTACACTTTCAACAACTTCCATAATCAATTCTAGCCAAAATACCCAAAACAATTGCTAAGAATGTTTCTTGTGAAGAAGCACAAAACAGACATTTGAGAAGAAAATGTGGCCCTAGCCTACCTTCCAGTCTTTAAAATCAAATCAAAAAACAAATTGACTATAAGAAGATTCTTCAAATGCCATTTCTATAGTTGTGGGAGAATTTTTGGGGACACATTATAAGAAGAGAAATTTATCAACCAACCTATATATAATATACACAAGAACTAAATAATGGTTATGAAAAATAAATGCATTAAGGTAGTGGGGAGGAAAAATCACCAACAAAATTTATGTCATTTTCATCGACGTTTATTTAAAATCTACCATCCTTTCCTAGAAATGATAATTCAAAGATATTTTCTATTGTCTGGGAAAATGATATTATATTTAGAACCAAATTCTATAATCTTTCTTTCTTTTGTTTTCACAAAAATGTTAAACATGCTTGCCATATTCTTGTCTGTTTCTGATTTTTCATCTTCTAGGGATGCTTTCACCTGAAAACAACAAAGGATCATGAAATAGATCAAGGAGACTAATTAACACAATGCATTGGGAAACAAATTACATGTCTAACATATCTGGGTGAACACTGAACAACCATTATCATCTATTAAACCAAGCCACTTAATTACACATTCTTATTAGAAAAATGTTCAATTGTCTGCAATAGCCTACTACTTCACGTTGAGTGCTTTCTATCGCCTTAGTCCATTTTATCTGTATTATAGCTTTCCTTTGCTTGGGTTCATTATCCATTGGTCCAAGACTATATAAAATATGTAATTTAAATCCAATAAAACATTTTGACTGCAAAATAACACATCCGAGACATCTCTCATTTACGCTTAGATAGTGAAACTTCCTGATACATCCTGGAAAATAGAAGCAGTTAAAAGACCAATATTTCTCCATGATATTTTGGTTTTATCATCATTTCCCTCTAAAGACTTGATTTCATATGCCTAGTCAATATAGTTTCTTAGAATAACACTAATAAAATCAACTGGTGTTGCACCATCACCATTATGTGATCTCTTGACAGTAATGAGGAGTGTGGATGTGAGATCAAAGAGGCATCTGCAACTTGCTCACGAGGTCTCTGAACTGAAAAAAAAGGGGGCCCTCTTTTATAACAAGGAACGAATGAGAACAAAACATGGAAATAAAGAGCTCATATTTTGGGTTTTTCACTACTAATAAAAATCTAACTAACTCGTGTGAGATAATTCAAGAAGAAAAAGCCGAACAAAATTCAAGCATATATATTGACAAGGAAATGATAAATTTTGTTGGAATATATATATAAAAAGGAGTCACAAAATCAGTTAATCTATATGAAAATAGAAAAAATTTACCAAGATTGTGCAAGATTTCCACTTTGCTAATTATGGCCTCAAACTTGCCAGATTCTGCTTTTAAAATATTTTCTCTCTCCTCTACATTAGACGAAACGTTGTCAGTAAATTCATGGATACAAAAGCTACAACATTTCATGTTTCAATTAATCTATGCAATATACCTCAATAAAAAGTCATCATAATAATATTTTTCTCAAAATTAAACTGGAAGGCAAAGTTTACCAACAATCGAAGTCTTTAGGGCATGATAATGGGACCTTAATATACGACGTAGGTGGTAGGGAGAAATCCTACATGTGATAATGTGTTGAACTCATAATGAGTATTTCTTGTAATGGCTATGAGCCTTGTTGTCTAAGCAATCCCTTTAGGAGTGAAATATGTATATTCTTTAAATGCCATATAAATATATTTCTCATGTATTGTACATAAATATATGAGAAATGAGTGGGAAATGAGAAATCATACAATAATTACATTTAAATAAAACTTGGGTCTACGTCTTTCACTTCCAATTTTGAGCTCCAAAAAAGGCTTCATGCTTTCTTTTATATACAATTTCAATTTTGAATACTTGAAAATTTTGGGTTTATTTTAAATTTTCGGTTTATATTGTTTCTAATCCTAGGGAGATATTTTCTTGGATGGTTACTGATGAACCAAATACTAGATGAAAGTATAATTGCACTTTGGCATACCATTCTTTATATGGTATCTACTCTTCTCAGTAATTTTTTCAATTCACTTTGGTCAAACTATATGAATTCTACATAACTCGATGGGAATAATAGACTCGCTAACAACAACCCAATACTCCTTCCCTTGTGCTTTATCCCTCGAAGAAAATAAAAGTAGGGATTGACTGGATTTCAATTCCAAAATCCCGCAACTCCTCATATCTCCTGCTAAACAATTTTCTGATAGATCAAAATACGGGAAGAATATTTTCACAACTTACACATGTTAGGCTTGGGTATCATAAATCACTTCAATAACAGTGTAGACTTTAGACACATAAAAATTCCAACTGAGAAATGTCATGGTCTGACAAGGTGACATTTTTTCCTTTTACACGAGAATCCAGTGACATGATTCTCAGTGAGATCCCAATGTTCAATTATTTAACTTGTATTTATAAATTAAGAAACGAGTTCGGTACCTTGGAAAACACCTCGAGCACTACAATATGTGTACAGAACTTAAAACTATAGTTTTCCCAATTTCTGACCAAACTACATTTTTCCCAATTTCTGACCAAATGTTGAGAAAAATCGACCAAAAGATCATGCCCGAAGATCACCTCATTAGACTACACCCTTAGAAATTAGTACTACCAGTTTTGCAAATGTGCATTGTAAATTTTCAAGATACAATTGAGTGAAGAAATAGGCATCAAAACTCTTTTACAACCACAATATGCTACAATAGTACTAATATTAGATAGTGATTTGGAGACCATGATGACCAAAAGTTTGTAAACAACCATTGATTGTGAGAATCTGGGTACCTAATAAGTATGGAGTATCTTTTCATATTAAAACCATAAAACACAAATGTTTTACTTACTATACTTCAAATGCAAGAATCCCAAGAATTTTTTTTCAATTAGTAAAATGTACGAAGTAACAAATTAAACCATGTAAAAATTTGAATCACATGTGCTTCACTTTATAGGACAGTTTGAAGGCCTTAACCTATGAATGTTGTGTTGATTAAGGTTTTTTTATAAGGACTGAAAAACAAATACAATCTCAGAATAAGGAATGATAAGTGGACTGGTTCTATGAGGCATCAACTCCTCACCACTTTCAACAACTTCGATCATCAACTATAACCAAAATACCCAAAACATTTGCTAAGAATTTTTCTTGGGAATAATCACAGAACAGACATATGAGAAGAAAATGTGGCCCTATCCTACCTTCCAGTCTTTAAAATCAAATTGAAAACAAATTGACTGGAAGAATCTTCTCCAGATGTCATTTCTGTAGGTGTGGGAGCATTTTTGGGGACTAATGACAAGAGGAGAAATTTATCAGCTAACCTGTATATGATATACACAAGAACTAAATAATTATTATGAAAAATAAATGCATTAAGGTAGTGGGGAGGAAAAATCACCAACAAAATGTCTACCATTTTCATCAACATTTATTTCAACTGTACGTCCTTTACTAGAAATGATAACACAAAAATATCTAATCTTGCTTGCTTTTGTTTCCATAAAATGTTAAACATGTTTACCATATTCTTGTTTGTTTCTAATTTTTCATCTTCTAGGGACTCTTTCCCTTGAAAGCCACAAAGGATAATGAAATAGATCGTGTGGACTGATTAATACAATGCATTGGGAAAAGAATTGTATGTCTTACATATTTGGGCGAACAATGAACAACCATTATCATCTATTTAACCTAGACACTTAATTACACAATATTATTATAAAAATGTTCAAATGTGTGTAATAGCCTACTGCTTCAAGTCGAGTGCTTTTTGTCGGCTTAGTCCATTTTCTCTGTCTTAATGCTTTCCTTTGCTTAGGTTCATTATCCATCGGTCCAATCCTGTATAAAATATGTAATCTAACCAATAAAACATTGTGACTGCAAAATAACACATCTATGACATCTCTCATTTACACTTACATAGTTAAAATTCCCGTTGCATCCCGGAAAATAGAAGCAACTAAAAGCCCAATATTTCTCCATGACATTTGGGGTTTGATCGTCATTTCCCTCCAAAGACCTGCTTCCATATGCCTGGTCACTATAGTTTCTTAGAATATCACTAATAAAATCAACTAGAGTTGGACCATCATTGTTTTGTGATCTCTTGACAATAGCGAGGAGTGTGGATGTGAGATCAAAGAGGCATCTGTAACTTGCTCATGAGGTCTTTGAAATAAAAACAAAAGGCATGTCTTTTAACAAGGAAACTATGAGAAGAAAACGTGAAAATGTTGGCTTTTGCACTGCTAACATAAATATAACTAACTGGTGTCAGATAATTTAACAAGCAAAAGCCCAACAAAATTCAAGCATATATATTGAGAGGGAAAGGATCAATTTTTTTGGACTATATATAAAAAGGAGTCACAAAATCAGGTAAGCTATATGAAAATAGAAAAAGTTTACCAAGATTGTGCAAGATTTCCAGTTTGCTAATTATAGCCTCAAATTTTCCAGATTCTACTTTTAAAATATTTTCTCTCTCCTCTGCATTAGACGAGCTGTTGTCACTAAATTATTCGATTCATAAGCTACAACATTTCATGTTTAAATTAATATATGCAATAGACCTCAATGAAAAGTCATCATAAGATTTTTTTTCATAAAATTACACTGCTAGGAAAAGTTTACCAGCAATCGAAGTCTTGAGGGCATGATAATGGGACCTTAATATACGGCACTGCACCATACCCTGATTGTTACCACTACAAGCAGTAGCATCTTCTTTCTCTCTCGGAAGCTTACTGTGGCCTTTTTATGATCCTTTTCCCCCACGAGGGGAATCTTGCAGTGTCTGACTCAATGTTTCTTCCTCTTCAACTCTACCTTTGGTACCAAGCCTTCTACCCATCCTTTCTATCACCTGAGCTAGCTCATACAAAGTTAGAAAATTCCAGTGTAGATATGAAGTAAAGCTTTCTTTGACACATAACCAGTTTCATGTAAGGCATGAAAAAATACAACCAGTTTCACAGAAACACAGAAAATAATATTTATACGCAAGCAATAGACTTCATTTCCAAACCCACAAAAAGGTATTCTAAAGTAGATATGCCCAATGAGTAAGAGAACGAGGGTGATTCACTCTAGAGTCTACCCTGTTATGGCTGGGAAAATTAAATTAAAATAGCTTATCAATTGTATTATGAGAGACATTAATAAGAGAATAAATCTTGAACCGGGTCATAGCCAACACTAGTACATTTGGCGGAAATTCCAACACTTTTGACCAGATGTCGGAAATTTCCCCAAATTTTATCAATTTTTCAAATCCTGCCCACAATTGTCGCTATACCGACATTGGAGACAAGTGTCAGTATTGTGACACTTAGAGGTAAGTTTTGGTCTTGCGAAGTTTGGAGAAAATCATTGGAATTGTGACAGATTCGAGGAAAGTGTCAGTCTTGTGACACTTAGAGCTAAGTGTCGCTATTGCGACGTTTGGAGCAAAGCATCAGAATTGCTACGGATTGGAGGAAAGTGTCGGAATTGCGACGGATTGGAGGAAAGTGTCACTCTTGCGACACTTAGAGCTAAGTGTCATTATCGTGACGTTTGGAGCAAAGCGTCAGAATTGCGACGGATTGGAGGAAAGTGTCAGTCTCGCGACACTTAGAGCGAAGCGTCGATATTCCGATGGTTTGGGGAAAATCAAAGAAATGTTAACCATTAAAATTTGCTAAGTTGTGACCACATGAGTGCCCTGTTCACATTCACATGGCCCATTTGCCGTTGCTCCCTTATGCCTTCGTTCGGTCGTGCACACCGTGTCGCGCCGTGTGAGGGCGCCCGCCCAAACGTGTTCGGGTCTGGTCATTTCGTTTGAGGTCGGTCGTATCAAATTTGCTAAGTTTTGACCGCATGAGTGCCCTGTGCACGTTCGTGTGGCCCATTTGCCATTTTTTCCCTTGTGCCTTCATTCGGTAGCCCACCGTGTCGTTTCATTTGAGGGTGCCCGCCCAAACCTGTTCGGTAGGGTCGTTTCATTTGAGGGCGCTCGCCAAAACTTGTTCGGGTAGGGTCATTTTGGTTGAGGGCACCCGCCAAAATGCATTTGGGTCGGGTCATTTCGGTTGAGGGAGCCCACACAAACGCATTTGGGTCGGGCCAGTTCGGTTGAGGGCGGCTGTATCAAATTTGCTAAGTAATTGTGACTGCACAGGTGCCCTGTGCATGTTCGTGCAGCCCATTTGCCGGTTGCTCCCTTTTGCCTTCGTTGGGTCATGCGCACCGTGTCGCGCCGTGTGAGGGCGCCCGCCCAAACGCATTCGAGTCGGGTCGTTTCATTTGATGGTGATTGCTAAGTTGTGACCGCACAGGTGCCTTATGCACGTAATTTGTGCGGCCCATTTGTCGTTTTCTCACTTGTGCCTTCATTTAGTAGGGCGTGTTGTGTCGTTTCATTTAAGGGCACCCGCCCAAACCCATTCGGGTCGGGTCGTTTCGGTTGAGGGCGCCCACCCAAATGTGTTCGGGTCGGGTCGTTTCAGTTGAGGGCGCCTGCCCAAACACGTTCAGGTCAGGTTGTTTCGGTTGAGGGCACCCGCCCAAACGCGTTTCGGTCGGGTCGTTTCGGTTGAGGGCGGTTGTATCAAATTTGCTAAGTACTTGTGACCGCACGGGTGCTCTATGCACGTTCATGTGACCTATTTTTCGGTTGCTCCCTTGTGCCTTCGTTCAGTCGTGTGCGTCATGTCGCGCCGTGTGAGGGCGCCCTCCCAAACGCATTCCGGTCAGGTCGTTTTGTTTGAGGGCGGTTGTATCAAATTTGCTAAGTTGTGACCACACAGATGCCTTGTGCACGTTCGTGTAGCTTGTTTGTCGTCTTCTCCCTTATGCCTTCGTTTGGTAGCCCACCATGTCGTTTCGTTTCACGGCACCCACCCAAACCCATTCGGGTAGGGTTGTTTCATTTGAGGGTGGTCGTATCAAATTTTCGAAGTTGTGCACGTTCGTGCGGCCCGTTTTCCATTTGCTCCCTTGTGCCTTCGTTCAAAAGCCTACCATGTCATTTAATTTGAGGGCGCCTACCCAAACCCATTCGGTTAGGTTCGCTTCATTTGAGGGCGCCCGCCAAAACCCGTTCAGGTATGGTCGTTTTGGTTGAGGGCACCCGCCCAAATGCGTTCGGTTCGGGTCGTTTCGGTTGAGGGCGCCCACCCAAACGCATTTGGGTCGGGTCAGTTCCATTGAGGGTGGCTGTATCAAATTTTCTAAGTACTTACGACTGCATGGGTGCCCTGTGCACGTTCGTGTGGCCCGTTTGCTATTTTCTCTCTTGTGCCTTCGTTCGGTCATGCACGATGTGTCGCGCCGTGTGAGGGCACCCGCCCAAACACGTTTGGGTCGGGTCATTTTGTTTGATGGTGGCTATATAAAATTTGCTAAGTTGTGACCACACAGGTGCCTTATGCACGTTCGTGTGACCCATTCGCATTTTCTCCCTTGTGCCTTCGTTCAGTCGGACGTGCCCTATCGTTTCGTTTGAGGGCACCCACCCAAACTCGTTCAGGTTGGGTCGTTCCGGTTGAGGGTGCCCGCCCAAATGTGTTCGGGTCGAGTTGTTTCGATTGAGGGCGCCCACCCAAATGTGTTCGGGTTGGATCGTTTCGGTTGAGGGTACCTGGCCAAACTTGTTTGGGTCGGGTCGTTTCAGTTGAGGGCGGCTGTATCAAATTTCCTAAGTACTTGTGACTGCACGAGTGCCCTATGCACGTTCGTGCAGCCCGTTCGTCGGTTGCTACCTTGTGCCTTCATTCAATCATGCGCGTCATGTCGCACCGTGTGAGGGCGCCCGCCCAAACGCGTTCAGGTCGGGTCATTTCGTTTGAGGGCGGTCGTATCAAATTTGCTAAGTTGTGGCCGCACGGGTGCCTTGTGCACGTTTGTGCGGCGCATTTTCTGTTTTGATCTCCCTTGTGCCTTCGTTTGGTAGCCCGTCGTGTCGTTTCATTTGAGGGCACCCGCCCAAACCCATTAGGGTAGGGTCGTTTCGTTTGAGGGTACCCGCCTAAACCCGTTCAAGTAGGGTCATTTTGGTTGAGGGTGCCTGCCCAATCGTGTTCGGGTCGGGTCGTTTCGGTTGAGGGCGCTCGCCCAAATGCATTTGGGTCAGGTCGTTTTGGTTGGGGGCGCTCGTATCAAATATGATAAGTTGTGACTGCATGGGTGCCTTGTGAAAGTTCTTGCGGCCCGTTTGCCGGTTGCTCCCTTGTGCCTTCGTTCGGTCGTGTGCGTCGTGTCGCCCCGTGTGAGGGCGCCCGCCCAAACGCATTCGGGTCGAGTCATTTCATTTGAGGGAAGTTGTATCAAATTTTCTAAGTTGTGACAACACGGGTGCCTTGTGCACGTTCATGCGGCCCGTTTTTCGTTTGCTCCCTTGTGACTTCATTCGGTAGCCCGCCGTGTCGTTTCATTTGAGGGCGCCTGCCCAAACCCGTTTCGGTAGGGTCATTTTGTTTGAGGGTGCCCACCCAAACCCGTTCAGGTAGGGTCGTTTCGGTTGAGGGCACCCGCCCATACGCGTTCGAGTCGGGTCGTTTCGGTTGAGGGCGCCTGCCCAAACGCATTTGGGTCAGGTCGTTTCGGTTGAGGGTTGTTGTATCAAATTTGATAAGTACTTGTGACCACACAAGTGCCCTGTGCACGTTCGTGTGACCCGTTTTCCGGTTGCTCCCTTGTGCCTTCGTTTCGTCGTGCGCATCGTGTTGCGTCGTGTGAGGGTGTCTGCCCAAATGCGTTTGGGTCGGGTTGTTTCGTTTGATGGCGGCCGTATCAAATTTGCTAAGTTGTGACCGCATGGGTACCTTATGCACATTCATGTGGGCCATTTGTTGTTTTCCCCCTCGTGCCTTCGTTCGGTCGGGCGCGCCGTGTGAGGGCGCCCACCCAAACGCGTTCGGGTCAAGTCGTTTCGTTTGAGGTCGGTTGTATCAAATCTGCTAAGTTGTGACCGCATGGGTGCCTTGTGCACATTCGTGCAGCCTGTTTTCTTTTTTCTCCCTTGTGCCTTTGTTCGGTCGGGTGCACCATATTGTGAGGGCGCCCGCCCAAACATGTTCGAGATAGGTCGGGTCATTTCGTTTGAGGGTGGTCGTATCAAATTTACTAAGTTGTGATCGCACGGGTGCCTTTTGCACGTTCGTGCTGCCTATTTTCCGTTTGCTCCCTTGTGCCTTTGTTTGGTCGTGCCCACCGTGTCGTGCCGTGTGAGGGCGCCCACCCAAACGCATTTAGGTTGGGTCATTTCGTTTGAGGGCAGCCGTATCAAATTTGCTAAGTTGTGACCGCATGGGTGCCTTGTGCACGTTTGTGTGGTCCGTTTGTTGTTTTCTCCCTTGTGCCTTCGTTTGGTCGAGCGCGCTATGTCGTTTCGTTTGAGGGCGCCCACCCAAACCCGTTCGGGTCGGGTCGTTTCGGTTGAGTGAGCCTGCCCAAACACGTTCAAGTCGGCCCCCCTAAGCCCCCAATCCCTAACCCCTTAACTAATAACTCATTATTCGACCCCTAACCCCTAAATGCACCTAAATCCACTAACCCTCAATCCCCTAAGCCCTCCAAATTCGACGAATTAGCTTTGAAGAAGTAATTGTTTTCTGCAATATGGTTTGTAAGTTATTTAAATAGAGGTATCTTCTTTAGAGTTCTTTTTTATATCCATAATGTCATTTACTAATTTTTGAACAAGGCGTATGACACTCTTCATGTCTTTGGGATTTTTATCTTGAAGCTTATTATCTATATGAGTATTTGTTGCTTCAAGGGTTTCCTAACGGAGAAAATCGCAATACAGGGTTTAGGGTGCATTATTGCGTTATTGTTGCTTCAAGGGTTTGCTAAACAGACCCCAAATCGTTCATTTCCTTGCTACTTATCAGGTTCTTACTTCTGTCTAATTCACTATATACTCAGATCATGAATGTGAGAAGGTTGTTTGCGAATTATATTATTATTGTATCAACAATGTAATTATTGCTGTGTTGTTATATATTTCTAGTCAAAAACTTCATCTTCAAAAATATTTTCTTGTCATTTTCAAAATTGATTGCTTAATTGAGCACAACATGCAGCTTATCTAATACTTTATTGAAGCTAAGAGCTCCATCTTTGGGGCAAGCTACTTTTCGGCTAACTCCACTGCTTTTGATCTCAATTTTTTCCAATTGCTTTCTTCTCTCATATGATACCTAAGCCTTTGCCTTTCTCTTCCCTTCTAATTCCGTAATAGTGTCATAGTGATGCCAACCAACTTCTTTGGAAAGCCTTCCTAGCAGAAAATACTTGTGACCTTGCTGAAGTCTCAACACTTTCAAAGCATCTAGAATGACCATTCTCTTCTTCCGATCATATGGTGGGGGAACCCCTTCAAAAGCCCTTAGCCTAGAAATTGTTGCAGCACCATGCTTGGTTTTGTGTGGAATCATTCCTCTAATTGTCCAATAGTCAAATCCTTCTCTTACTTTATTGTCATTTTCCCATACCTAACCAATGAGAGCACAAGAACACCTATTTCTATAAAAGCACCTATAACTTCTCTTACTTTATTGTCATTTTCCCATAACTAACCAATGAGAACACAAGAACACCTATTTATATAAAAGAACCTATAATACTTTTGTGGGTTTCACTAATATCCCTTTAGTTAGTGTGTGCACAGTAGCCTAGATCCTAAAGTGATTCTCGTACAATGATAATCCACTAGGTGTATTTGTTCTTAAAAAAATATGCATGGATAGATGTCCCATTTATGGCCAAGTTCCACCAAAATGGTTCCCACTACCTACCTAGTAACTACATTACATTTATTTCATGACAAGACTGTTGTGACACCAGCTCCAAAAATAGAAGAAAAGAGATATCAATGCCTTAGAAATAAGCCACTTCGAGGGGGCAACCTCCAATACATTACATGAATGAACAATTCTTGGATGATACAAATGACAAAACCTCCTTTCTATATATAGGAGTCCATGGGGCCACAATGTAATCCTAGGGGGGCCACAATGTAATCCTAGCCGACCTAACAATAATAATGTAAGGGAACAATAATAATAATATGGGGGTTACAGGAGTACAACAATAACAATAAGGGGGTTATACTAACAACAATAAGGGACTATAATAGTAATATAGGGACCTAACATACCCTACAACCCACCAAATTTCTATCATATCCTTGACGTCAACAACAATTTGTTGTTCAAGATATAGCTAAGTTGGAACAAACTTAGCTCTAGAGCTTAGGATATTTTTCCACCTCTAATGTTTATAAACCAATAGATATAAAATTTCTAAAGCATGTGGGAGCCCTTTAAGTATCACCTTTCCTATATTGATTCCGTCTTAAAAATCATGGAAAATGTCCATAGATGAGTTATCCTTACTAAACCAAAAATTTCATTGAAAATAATCATTCATACCATAACATTACTACATCCCTTTTAACCACATAAAAATTATTTTTAAGTTACCATAACTCATCTTTAATATCACATAATTAGATTAAAAAATCAACCAAAAACCTTAGTTTATGAAATAAAAATTCAACAATTTTATATAATTAATAATTTAAATAAATGTCTTAGATTTAATCTCATTAATAATTATTTATAATCAACAATACCACTTATTTACCCAAACCAGTTTAAATTATTTAATTTATTAAGTTTTAATTTCTAAAGAGATTTTTAAGGTGTTTAATTCATTTATGTATTCAAAAATTGATTATAAAAAATAATAAATCACAATCTTGATATTGTCAGGTTTCAATCAAAAAAACCATTTCATCTAATAATTAGACTGCACTACTATTTATTACATAAAATGTATCTAATTTGAATGAATGAATACATAGATTACTATCATTAAAGATAAAAAATGTAAATTTCACTTTTAAAGTAATACTTAAAAATAAGGAAAAAATAATACATAAATTATAAAGAAAAAATATATATAAAAAAAAAGAGATTAAAACTCCAAATATTTAAAATACAACATAATTTAATAGTGTAAAGTTTAAAACTCCTTTTAATAAAGCATGATGATTTAGTAGGGTAGAAGGATTACTATATGCAAAAATTAGTCCATTATTTACTCATATAACTTTAATTGCTTCTCAAATAGATATGTTTTATTTTTTTGATTGTAAATATTTTTAAACAATCAAAACAAACAAAAATTTAATTATTTAGAAATTATTTTAATTATTTAAAAATGATTATAATTATTAAAAATATATATATATTTCTAAATTAATTTGAGTGGCCTTAAAAAAAACACACGTGTTTCATTTCAAAATGTCAAAAATTTTCAAATATCAAAAGTTTTAATTTCCCTTGTTCATTTCCCTCTGATTGCATGGTTTGTCCAGGGAAGGAGGGAGGATGCGGCCATACTGTCACCGGTTTTGAGAAAGGATGCAGCCATACTATTGCAGGTTTGGAGGAAGGATGCGGCCATACTGTCACAGGTTTGGAGGAAGGATGCGGTAAGTAAAGAAATTGATCCCGAGTGCCTATTGCAGGTCTGCTTTGATCCATTTGGTTGAAGTCTAGTGATTTATTTCCTTTTGCTCTGATACATTAGGTTATAAATAACAAATCTCGTTTGGAGGGGCAGTTCAGATCTGATCCAAATCTGAGTTGGGTCGATAGCAAAAATGCGAGAGATCCTTCACATTTAGGGGGGCCAATGTGGCAACCAGATCGGCTCCAAGTTCTGGGAAGTGGTCTGTGAAGAACACAGGATCAATCCTACTAGGAGATATCAAGGAAATTCAGATCTACAGCTTGAAAGGGTTAATGTTTACTACAATGAGGTGAGCTGTGGGAGATTTGTGCCCCGAGTCGTGCTCATTGATCTGGAGCCTGGCACCATGGACAGTGTGAGGACTGGGCCATATGGACAGGTCTTCAGACCTGATAACTTTTTTTTTTGCCAATCCGATGCTAGAAACAACTGGGCCAAGGGGAATTACACGATTTCATTAGGAAGGAGGCTGAGAACTGTGATTGCCTGCAAGGTATGTGTCTTTTTCAGATTCCAATCCTTGACCTTGTGTTTTTGAAATGTAGGATTTCATTTGCTAAAATGATGTGGGTTTTTGTTGTGTACAGGGTTTCAAGTGTGTCACTCTTTGGGAGGAGGTACTGGATCTAGAATCGGAACCCTCTTGATCTCCAATATTAGGGAGGAATACCCTGATAGAATGATGCTCACATTCTCTGTTTTCCCGTCTCCTAAGGTGTCAGACACAGTGTTGGAGCCTTACAATGCCACACTCTCTGTTCATCAGCTAGTAGAAAATGCAGACGAATGTATGGTGCTTGACAATGAGGCTTTCTATGATATTTGCTTCAGGACTCTTAAGCTTACCATGCCTAGCTGTAAGTACTCTTGGTTTTGGGATCTTAGCAAGTTTGGTTTTTTAATGGAATTTATTAATTTTTAATGACATTGAAGTTAACAGGGAGGTGTTTTAAATCTATTTATATGCCTGTAAATATGATTACTAGTTTAAAAAATTGTCAGTTTGTTTGGGTTCACTTAGGAGATTTCTTTTTTTGTTTTGATTTCTTGTTCTATCAAATGAATAAATATTCATTTATGTGGTCAGATTTTCAAGATTTTGTTTAATTCTACTCAGTAGGACATTTTATTTTTATACTTGAAGGTCCAAGTTTGAAATATCTTGGTCTCATTTTATTTCTATAGGGTTAAAAGTGAGTTAAAAGGAGCATTTTTGAAGATGTCTGATTACCTATATTTCATATTTTTATCACCAATTAGATTTTCTATTAATATGTCAAATGTATCTTATAAAATTTTCTGCCTTGTGATATTGAACATCTCAATAAGTTGGTTTTGAATGTTTGTTTTATGTTTGTTATAATCCAAATCATAGGAAACACTTCATATCAATGTCAGATTCATGGGATTTTGTTTGTATTTAGTTTTGAAGTTTATCTTGATTCATGTGGGACATGATATCTGAGTCGTTGAAACATTTTTTGGAAAAATGGTCTAATTTAAGGTTTTGTTTTTTTTATTTTCAATGCGTTCATGATGGATACAGGGGAGTGATTATTTTGAGGAAAAAACCCATAACTGACATTTTATTGATCTGTGTGTCCATGCAATTGGTGACTTGAACCACTTGATCTCTGCAACCATGAGTGGAGTTACCTGTTGCCTCATATTTCCTGGTCATTTGAACTTAGATCTGAGAAAACTTGCATTGAATCTGATCCCCTTTCCCCGTCTTCATTTCTTTATGATGGGATTTTCCCCATTGACCTCCCGTGGACAATAGCAATACAGAGCACTAACAGTACCTGAACTGACACAACAAATGTATCTAAACGGATAGCTTCAAGAGGATATTTATCTGAATGGATTCCAAAACGTAAAGAATAAAACAAAATGCCAAACCCTGTAATAAATGATCCAAACGAATGACTGAAATGAAACCCTAAAAGAATCCAAATTTTTTCCCAAAAACATATGCCAAAAACAAGAATCCTTTAGGTCTTTCGCTAGTCAGGAGAGACATTCTATTTGCTATTTTAGAGAGCTTCATATGTGCTTGAATAATTTCCCTAAGAAGGGCCAAGTCCCTGCTTGTATAATGCACCACATACCTGATCCAACACTAAACCTTACAAGGGTCAAAGTTTAGAGTAATGGTCACAATAGATTGTTCGTTGAAGTGCTTTTAGGAGAATCAATTAATAGTATTTATATAGTTCTTCAAGGTTTGAGAGAGGGATTCATAAGGTTATTCGTTGGAGGATTTCTTACTAATTAAATTTTTAAATTTTAATTCCTTAGGACCTAAGCATTAGCCCTTGTAGAGAATATTGACATTTAACAAAGAAAGAAATTAAGCTTCTTGCTTGTTAAAAGGAAATAGACTATGTTCATCCTTCACGCCTTCTCCAACGCCTCCTCATCCTTCTACTTCAATTGGAGCCTCCCTCTGATATTAATCCCATGATCTGGTAAGCTCCAGACAATAGACACAGTTTCCCTGTTTACAGTGCCCATTAACAAGATAGTTGTGGTTCATAAGCATTTTCAACCATTCTATCCAAAAGCTCCAGACAATAGACGCAGTTTCGCTATTTACAGTGCCCATTAATAAGAGCTGTATAAATTGCTTCATTGGGACAGAGGCTTCTCTCTAACATATTTTTTATCAGTTGGTCTGCCTCAAGAATTCTGCCTGATTTGCATAATCCTGCAATTAAGGCACTATAAGTATCTACAGTAGGCTGAAAATGCTTCTCCATCATTTTTTCAAGAAGCTTAAATGCAAGAACACTGTTTATTTCGAGTGGCATCCATCCAGGTCATGAATTTCATCCCAGTTATCAGGATTTGAACTACCTACTGCATCCTCATCAGGAATCAAGTGTTGTTTTTGTATCTTGTTTTCTTGAACTATACCATTCATAAGCTCACAATAAGTTTGATAATTAGGTTGGCATCCTTCATTTATCATCTTACTTAATAGATCAAAAGCATGATCCACCCTACCTGATTTGACATTGCCATTAATCAATGATGTGTATGTTACTTGGTTAGGTTGTAAGCCTTTCTCCTTCATTTTATCAATGAACATTTCAGCCTCTTCCAGTTTGTCTTCCCTGCAAAGTCCATAGATTAGTGCACTGTAAGTGTAGACATTTGGAGAATAGCCCTGCTTTACCATTTTTTCTAATACTTTATATGCAATATCAATGGCACCGACTCTACATAGTCCATCAACAAGCGTGGTATAAGTCACCAGGGAGGGAGCTAACCCTTCCCCCAACATCTTACCAAAGATATTATCTACCTCAAGCACCCTGTTTTCTTTTGCGGGCTTGAGTTCTGGTTTTTTATTTGGTCTTCTATCTAAAACTTTGAAGGTCAGTGCTACAATGTGGGCGTTTTGGTTTCTAGGATGACTCCTTCCCATGCTAGAGCAAGGCTATCCTTGGATTTTCCATCAAAGTTAGACTTGGGGAAATATCCATGTTTGTATAATTGGGTAAGATAGCTTATGAATTGAAGTTTGTGTGAGCAAGATATTCTTGTCTAAATTTTCCCTTTGTAAACAATATCTATATCTATATTACAAGATAAAGAGAGAACGCAGGCTTGCAGAAGGGGAAATTTGATGTCGTGATGGCTCTCTCCTTTTGTTTTTTTATTTACAATTTATGCTTGAAATTGATCTAATTTTGAAGATCTCCAATCCATTGATTTTGATTTAGACTTTTATAATAGTTTTAGGGTAACAGTGACATTCGAAAATAGGTTAAGTGTTGTCTTGAAAAAATGGGCCTCTTTGCAGACTGACTTTTCAATGTGGCTGATATATTCAGGAGGGTGTTTCTCCATGGTTGATTTATGAAGTATTCCTTTACCTAATAACACATACAATCTAAAATGTCTTAAAATTTTCACCATTGCACTTATAAAAAATTGTATTCTATAAGTTCTACAGTCAAAACTTGTATTTGCTTGAACAAACAATACAATTGCAGCAAGGGGTGGATAAATATACAACTCTAATGCATTTGGAAGAAAGTTGAAGCATGCTTCTAAAAGGCGCATAGAACATCATGCCAGATAATTGACCATTATTCATCAAGCTATATCATTTTATAGTGACATAGATGAGGCAGAGGATATACATTCAAACAAGTACATTTGGCGGAATTTTTTTTTAAATATTTTTATCCAAGCGTCAGAAGAAATGTACATCGGAAGAGCGACGTTTCTTTTTTTTTAATTTTTCAATTTTTTTAGAAAAGTGACGTTACATAAGCATTGGAAGAGCGACGTTTTAAACATTGGAAGACATATCGTCGGAATTGTGACAGTTGTGTGAAAAATTGATAAACATCGGAATACTGACTCTTTTGAAAAACATCGAAAGAGCGACGTTTCTTTTTTTAAATATTTTTACTTTTTCGTCGAAAAAGCGACATTACATAGGCGTCGGAAGAGCGACATTTTAAACATTGGGACATATCGTTGGAATTACGACAGTTGTGTGAAAAATTGATAAACGTCGGAAGACCGAAACTTTTGAAAAACGTCGGAAGACGGCTTGGAAAACGTCGGAAGAGCAATGGTTTGGGAAATGTCGGAAGAGCGACGGTTTGGAAAACGTCGAAAGAGCAACAGTTTGGAAAGCATCGGAAGAGAGATGATTTGGAAAACTTCGAAAGAAGTGTCGCTATTCCAACACTTTATTGAAGTGTTGGAATTGTGACTCTAAGCCTAACCATGTTTTTTCCGGCCTCAGACTATCGCTCTTGGGATGACTATGTGTCATAATAGTGACGAAGTGGCCATCAGAAATTGGGCCAAATGTCCTAGTGCTATAAGAAAATAATAATAATTCTTCAACATATCATAGCCTACCTTAAGATAAGGTCAAATTGTTTGTTTTTTTATCCAAACTTATTGAATTTAAACTTAGCAGAAATCATAACACATTCCTATGCAAATATAGGAAAATTCGAACAACATTGTCATTCGATTGATTGTGGAAAACCCCTTTTCTCAATTAATTTATCAAGAGTTTTTCTTCAATGGCTTTTGCCTTGGTTGAGTTCAATTGTTTTGAGTCAGAGCAGCACCATCATGGAACATAAATAAATATGCTCAATGAGTAAGAGAATGAGGGCCATTCAGTCTAGAGTTTACCTTGTTATGGCTAGAAAACTTAAATTAAAATAGCTTCTCAGTTGTATTATGAGAGACATTTAAAAGAAAAGAAATCTTCAACAAGGTCATATCCTACAAGAAAAAAAATTTTTATTGAAGCATATCATAGCCTACCTTAAGATATGGCCAAATTATTTGTTATTTTATCTAAAATTCCTAACTTTAAGCTTAACAGAAATAATAACAAATTCCTGCACAAATATAGGAAAATTCGAACATCGTTGTCATTCGATTGATTGTGTAAAACCCCTTTTCTCGATTTCATTCTCAGAGTTCTGCTTCAATGGCTTTTGCCTTAGCTGGGTTCAATTGTTTCAAGTCACAACAACACCATCTTGGAACCTAAACAGATATATTCATGATGTGACCATGTGCTTTGGGATAGCAAACCTGATGTCAACAGTGGACAATGGAAGTCTAAATTAAGAAGGGAGTTCTGAAATGGTCGAATTTAATCTGGAACCTACCTCAATCAAACTTCCCACCCTTAGGCCTAAAATCCAGGGCGAATTCAAGAATTTTACAGGAATGGAGAGGGTGAAATAGCCCCTAACCAATCCCATTTCTGCAAATCGAGGGCGATGCCTAGAAAATTCTATTCCCAAACCAAGTGAAGTGGACTTAGTAATATTTATCCGCCCTATTTTTAATTGGCTTAAATATAACAATCATGTATTTTTTAAATATATTTTGGGCTAATTATTGAAAAGGTGTATACTATAAAAAATTCGCCCCTCCAAAATATGAATCCCCTAGAATTCTGCCCATGGGCTAAAATTTTCCCTAAAATTTTTCTATGGGTCAATCATGGTCAACCATGATCCAATGCCACATTGTGACATAGATTATCTCAATATGAAAATCAACCATTGTCAAGAATTGTCAACCATTGTCCAAGGTCGCATTAAAACAAAGATTGTCTCAATATAAAAATGAATCATGGTCAACCATGTTCCAACGTCACATTGTGACAAAGATTGTCTCAAAATGAAAATCAACCATGGTAAACCATGTTTATTTTTCCATTTAGAATATTTATCACAAGGTTTATATACCTTTGTTTATATTATTTATCTTACGGTTTATCATAGGATTTTCTCAATATGAAAATCAAACATAGTCAACCATGGTCAACCATGGTCATTTATGGTCATTCATGCTCAACATTGGTCAAACATGGTCTACCATGGTCAACAATGGTCTAATGTCAAGTTATGGCAAAGATTGTCTCAATATCAAAATCAACCATGTTCCAACATTGCATTGTGACAAAGATTGTCTCAATATGAAAAACAACCCTGGTTAATCATGGTCAATCATGGTCAACCATGGACAGACATGGCTAATAATTATGGTCACACTGTGACAAAGATTGTCTCTTGGTGCATCGTCACATTGTGACAACCATGGTCATTGATGGTCAACCATAGTCCAATGTCGCATTGTGACAAAGATTATTTCAATATGAAAATCAATCATGGTCAACCATGTTCCAATGTCACGTTGTCATAAAGATTGTGTCAATATGAAAATCAATCATGCTCAACCATGGTCAACCTTATTTATTTTAGGGTATATAGTATTTATCTTAGGGTTTACAATATTAATCCGTTTTGTTTACTATTATTCCCTTTAGTTTTTAGTATTAATCTCTTGGATTTATTAATCTAAGAATTCATATCTTAAAATATAATATTATTGATGGAGTTTATAATATTAATCCTACCATTTAATATAAATCTATTGAATTTATAATATAAATTGCTTGAGTTTATTAATCGTTTAGGTTTATAATATTAATAATCGCATTGACTAATAATATCATTATTTATTATATCACTAATAATATCGATAATATTATCACATTATTATAATATAATAATAATTATTTAAAAAAATCAATATAGTTGTTATAATTATTATCATATTATAATTTTCATTATAATAATTATAATTATTATCCTATTATAATATAAGGTTAACAATATTTTATAATATATTTTTTATATTTATATATTTATTTATAATTATTAATTTTTTCAGTTATATTATCCATATTTATTAATATTTATTAGTGTGAATTTCCTAATTATATAAATTATCTGAAATAATAAATGTTCAGCAATTTTTTTTACAATTAAATTTCAATCCCTATAAATCTTTAAATGAATATTTATTGAATGGATGTTTGCGCTTCTTTTTTTTTAATATAGTTCGACTTCTTAAATACATCTGTGGCACCAGATTTGGATCCCATATGGATACTTTTAATTTTTGAGACTATACGGCACGCAACTCTTGGAATTGCTTATTTTTCTATTTTCCTTCCGTGTGAAAGAGTTTGAAAGTTCAGTTTTTCCAATTTCTTGATTTATAATTTATCTCCTGCGTTTTGAATAAAGAATTCGGAACAAAATATACAGGTCTCAATTATTGCAAATTTCCAGAAGGTTCTGAAGATCTTGTTCTTTAATAAAGGATTCGGAACAAAATATACCTCAATTATTGCAAATTTCAAGAAGGTTCTGAAGATCTTGTTGTCATTAGAAGTAGATATATGTCATTCTCATGAATGTTTTTTATTTGTTTGGATGTTATAATTCTTTTATATTATTTGTGGTAAAAATAATTAATATAATTATGCAATTTAAAATTATTGTTAAGTGGTAAGATGATTTATATTGGAAAAGTAGTTGGTATGATTACATAACTTAAAATTAATCGTTGGTTTAAAATTACATACATTTCAACTAAGCTTAACTAATATATTATAATATATATTCATTTTAACATTTTATATATAATTAAGATATAAAAAACTAATCTAAAATAAAATAAACATGTTTTATACATTTTACATCACTAATGTTAAAAAAAATATTAATGTTAAAAAATTATATAAAATGTTATTTCAATTTGTTATAAAAACAATAATCTATAATTTAAACAAACATATATATTTATATTTAAATAATATGTAACAAGATTTTTAATTGTGGAGAATCACTTTGTGGAAGTCTATGAATTGTATACACTAGTTACATAGGACACATTTTCACATGTATGGTTCATAAATAATCTCACAACCTCACACTTACCCACTCAATTTGGGATATCAGTACCCTATCCAAGTGGTACATTCCATAACTTGCTAACTCCATGTATCACTACACTACATTTGTTCCACCTACCATATTTAATGGACCTTTATTTTTCAAGATCAACATGTCTATTTAACTTTTTGTTTTTCTTATTCCGAACCCCCTTATCACAAACTTGATGGAACTTCTACATAATGCTACTTACCACCTATTATTCCTAGGAGGATTTTCTTCCTTCATGATGACACCAAACTAAGCTGACACCAATTTCATGAATCCACTCCATACACATTTGTGCATTTACATTCATTTTACAACATTTCCTGAAGCATTCACCATGTACACTCAATATAAAAATATAATTCATGAGCACTTATTTTCTTTCTTTCCATTAAGCATATTGAATAATTGTTCTTCGTAAAATAATACCACTATCCACCATTAAACACATGCACTAAATATAAGTTCACTAAATATTCAATAAGGTTTCTCTATCCAATGACACCAATTTCATGAATCCACTCCATACACATTTGTGCATTTACATTCATTTTACAACATTTCCTTAAGCATTCACCATGTACACTCAATATAAAAATATAATTCATGAGCACATATTTTCTTTCTTTCCATTAAGCATATTGAATAATTATTCTTCATAAAATAATACCACTATCCACCATTAAACACATGCACTAAATATAAGTTCACTAAATATTCAATAAGGTTTATCTACCCAATTCACACGCATATGCACTTAATTCTACCAATTCCAAATTTTAAGAATTCTTCAATGATCGTGCACATAGACACTTCATGTACAAAAGATATGAACCTTCATTTTGTTAACGAAACCAACATTTGAACATTCACTTGGTCATTAATTCTCATTGCTCGTAGGATTACAATAAGCATAATTAAGAAATGAGGTAGCTTTTCTAAATCCTAAAAGCACTCCATGAATCACCCATAAATCACTCCATAAACCAGATTTTCCTAAATCCTAGAATCACTCCATGAATCACTCTATAAATCATATTTTTCTAAATTCTAAGGTCACTCAATCTATACCTAGAATCTATCATGTTTCTCACGCTAAAATCTTATCTATTATGTCTTATCTCTATACATAGTTATTTTTTAAAAAAAATCATAATAACTTCTCTTGAAGTGATATTTTCATGTAAAAAAATTTAAAAATAGAAAAATCACTAATTTTTTTTCCTTTCTTGAAGTGATGTTTTAGGTCCAAATGTTGAAAGTTTAAGAATATATGTATGTTTTCTTTTTAACAAGGAGATGATTTAGTTTGTATTTGATCATGATGGTTGTTTTTTTTTATCCTAAGTGTTTATTGGTTGGTTATAAATAGTAAGATAAAAGATGGAAAACCAAGCCAATGGCAGTAATACTTTTATAACAAATTTTAATTTTGAATTTAATTTGTCTTATAGAATTACAAAATGAAATGGAATTTTGAGATAGGTTGAGTTTTACATAATTCAAGTTCTATTCATCTTATATTGCACTTAAATATTTATGATTAAAATTCAAAATTTTAATTAGAATTTCAATTTGTTTAATTGTCAATTTTGGTATATTAAATTGATAATTTTATTATCGTTAGTGTAACCATATAAATTAAATGGTTGGTAAACTTTGATAGACATCAATACACAATAAGTATCAAAGCACTTCAATTAAATGAATGGTAAATTTTGATAGACATCAATCTATAATAAACAGCAAAACACTTATTTCATGATACATCTTATATTGCTAAAATTAAAAATATACTAAAAACTAACTAAACTATAGCTTTATTTTAAATTATTTTATTAATAATTTTAGAATATATATATATATATATATATATATATATATATATATATATATATATATATATATATATATATATATATATATATATGGAACAAGATTTTTAGTGTCATTTTATCATGTATATTTTCAATACGGAAATAGGCATTGTTGCTATACTATGGGTCAATATTATCTCTTATCAATAATACATGGCCCAAAAGCCATACGTCACTTCAATTCAATATTTTTTTTAATTAATCAATTTAATTAAAATGAAAAAATAGACATAATGTAACATTCTTTCAAAATCACTTCAAAAATAACTACATATTAATATAAATTATATTGTAATTTTTTTATATGATACATGCATGAGATATCACTTTAACAAGTTAACCTCTTGAAAATTTTAACTTGTAGAAATAAAACCCCTTGCACGAAACATACTTTTTGTACCTTTTACTAACATTGTATTATCTTTACATTCTTCTTTATAAATTTTGAACTTAAAACACAAACTTACTTGGTTTAACATGGTATTGAACTTTACTTGTGTAATACCTTATTATACAAATTCATGATCATAACTATATTAAATTGTTAGCCCATCATCATTCAACCCACATATATATATAACTTTTTCATCGTGGCATTTTCGCTATAACTTTTTTTCTACGAAGCTTCAGAAGCTGAAATTTTTAGGGTGCGAAGCTGAAATCTTGAGGAAGTTTGTCTAAAAATTTTAGAGCTTGGTTCGCAATATTTTCGGAGATATGATCTGTGGAAGTTAGGTCTGTTTTCAGGCTCCTAAATAGGTCATCGTGGCATTTGCGCTATAAAAAAATTTCTACGAAGGTTCAGAATCTGAAATTCATATGGTGCGAAGCTGAATCCTGAGGAAATTCATCAAAAAATTTCAGAGCTTGGTTCGCAATATTTGTTGAGATATGATCTGTGGAAGGTAGTGCTTTTTCAGGCTCCTGAATTTCATCTCAAAGAGGTGATCATGGGAAAAGTTCAATAACTCTCTCTCTGGGCATCGGATTGGAGTGCCGTAAAAATTGGTTGCAAGTACACAGACTGCAGTTTCTTGGCTATCAATTTCACTAGTCATTGCTCCATATGGAATCCAAATAACAACTCTGTATCATATTAAGTTCAAACAACTCTCCCAACTATGTATCTCAGAGTATAGGGAGCACAATCATACAAGACTACAACAAAAATCTTCAAAATTCCAACCCCTTCATTCATTTTTAAAAATCCCTACATATAGAGTTTTCTTCGAGGGTCTACGATTCTAATCATTTATGATCAATCCATACCTATGAAATCAAAATATCCTGCCTAACTTGCAGAGCGTACATCAAGTAGTTACTTCTGTATTGAGAGAATTAAAATAGGAATGGATGAGATTGAAATTTCACCAGCAAAACATCAAAATCAAAGAGTAAACAAAAAATACATGGTTGACCATGGAGGCCAATTATGGAAGCCTCCAAATAGTATGGCGAGGAGCGGTCATAGGTGGGAAGACTGGTTGTCATCATACGATTCCATCTGTTGCTTGAAAGTCTCCACTCCCTCAGTCTTATGATTTCCAATTAATCAGTTGTGAAGTGGCCAGTCGTACTACACGCGCCTGGCTCTTTAGCGGAGATTTCCTGAACAAGCTGAATAACCATAGCTATGTGCTCCACCCAAAGACCCATGCTGTGTTTGGATTGCAAACTGGAAACCGGATTTCAGAGGGGGGCATGGATGATTTGGGGTATTGGTTGGGGTGGGGCTTAGCGGTGATGATATGTGTGAAAGATGGATGGAAATGGTGGAAGTAATGGTGAGGACGATAGTATTAACACACGACGGAAATGATTTAAACTGAAAAGAGTGGGTCAGAGGCCAAGGATGGCTTTAAATGACGTGCCATGGATGGGTCCCACAGCTATCACAAATCGCACATCAGCGGATTTAGTTTATGAGCATTGGAGGTAAACATTAAAACTTGCGATGTTCAAAGTGTGGGGACAGGGAGGGACGTGGAAATGAAGTGATGGCCGCCTGCAACATCGCAGCCCGCAGGTTTTACGAAAAGGGGAGAAAAAGGTAAGAGTTAAGCCTTGCGGGGAGTGATGTGCGATGAGCAGGTGGATGAGTGACGCGGCAGATGGATGACGAGCTGCTTACGTCACTGCGAGGGTGCTCTGGGGCACGATGCACCCATCGAGGATCTACCCCCACAGTTATCGTGAGAGGTAGATCTATGGTCAAGGGACTTATGGCAGAGTCGACTATGGAGGCACCAACATTGATAATCTGTGGGTTGTTTGTGCCCACTAGTTTCCACTGATCTGAGATCGTTATTCATTTCTTTAAACCCCACACAATGATTAGCACGGGCATTAATCCACGATGGGCGATGAATGATGTGGCATGGTGGAAGTGGGGGCTACCTGGCTCACGCTCGAAGCGCAGGGCCTTCATCTTACCTGCTCCAACTCTTCATTTTCTTGAATTTGATATTGTCTTATCCCTTCAAAAGAATCACAAGCCAACATTGGCTCCATTAGGGCGACACACTCATTCGAGTGTGTCGAGAACTCGCAGACCACCTACTTGTATTATTCTTGATGTGCTTGGGATCACCGTTAGAACCAATTTCAAGCAGATTTAACCAAAAAACAAAACAGGAATTGATGCAGAAAAACTTAACGAAAAATATACACCATAGCCTGTGATCAGTGCTAGAAGTAAGGCTCAAGAAATTTTCCATTGATAGGCATCTCGAGTGTATCTCCTTCAAAATTCTCTAGCGCAAAAGTATTGTTGCCTTTGACCTCTGCCACCTTGAATGGACCAAACCAGAGGGGGCCCAACTTTCGACGCTTCTCTTTGTCTACTCGCCTAATATCCCATCGCAACACCAAATCCCCAACTCAAATTTTTTTGTATTTAGCTCTTTGATAAAATAAGCCTTTCATTTTTTCTTGATACTTTGCTAGTCTGAGGCTTACCTGTTCCCGTGTTTAATTCATTTCGACCAACTGATTCATTCTTCGAATAAGGTCATTTGGCTCTTCCTCACTTTCTTGTAAGAATCGGGACACAGGTAATGCAAGCTGAATAGGGAAGACTGCAGCTCTGCCATACACCAGTTCATAAAGGGACTTTGTTGTGGATCTTTTAGTGGTGATGTGATTTTCCCAGAGTGCAAACTTAAGCTGGGAATCCTAGTTCTTTTTATTTTAGTGATGATCTTCTTCAAGTTCCTCACCAGTGTCATGTTAGATGATTCTTCCAGTCCGTTCCCCTGTGGATAGTACACAGTGGAGTGTCCCAGCAGGATGTTGTAACCCTAACAAAAATTTATAAATTTAGCCGACTTGAAAGCCTGGGAATTGTCTGTAATGATTTTAGCTGGGCATCCAAACCTAACTATTATGTTCTTCTCTAGGAACTTGATCACCACCGAGTTTGTAGCATTTTTTTTGGGCATGGCTTCTACCCACTTAGTGAAGTAATCCGTAGCAGTGAGGATCCATCGATGTTGATTGCTAGAGGTCGTGTGAATCTCTCCTATGAAGTCAATCCCCCATTGTTTAAAAGTTTCTTCAACATGTACTGGGATTAATGGGAAAGGTGCATACCTTTGCTTTTCAGCGCACGTCTGACACTTATCGCAGGCCCAGACGCGGGCATGTACATCGCCAAACAGCTTAGGCCAAAAGAAACCCGCCTTCAGGATCTTGTGTGCAGTGGATCACCAACTGTAATGCTTGCCACATATCCCTTCCTGGAACTCGGTCATCACTTGTTCAACTTCTTGGTCTTTCAAACACAATAATAAGATCCCCGCCGGGTCTTTTAGATATAATCGCCCATTTGCCACAATGTACTTTTGAGACCTCAGTCTCAAAGTGCGATACTTGGTCTTATCATAGTGAGGGGGACACCTCAGGGTTAAAAGGTATTCCACTATGTCTCGATACCACAAGGATAGCAGGTAATTTACATGTTTCTTTTGTGTGCAATATTCTATGCTCTGATGCATACATATATCCCCCTGTGCTTCTCCTCCTTTCATAGATAGATTTATTCCCAGAGCCTGACAGCTGGATTCAGACAGGATTTTTTCCAGCCCTTGGCCTTTAATGAGTTTGGTAGGATTTATCTCCATCTCATACTCCTGGATCTTAGCTATCAATTTGCCCCTCTTCCCTTAATTTTCACCCTGTACCGAGATATCCTTCACTATTGCATGGGTACATAAGCTTTTATGGTTGATTGTAACACATACACCTGAAATGCCTTCAGCGATTTGACCAGAGCATAATCTTGCTTCTCTAGGATATCATATTTCATTTCGGCATCTCGCAGGACTTGACTAAAGAATGCAATGGGATTTTCATGCCCATCGGCATTTTTCTGTAAAAGTACTGCAACTATTGTGTGAGGAGAGGTGAAGGAGAAAATCATGAACAAATTCCCATAATCTACACCTGCCAGCACTAGAGCTTCTGCAAAGGCCAATTTGATCATGTTGAAAGAGTCCCTAGATTCAGGGGTCCATCAAACTTCACTATTCTTCTTCAACATTCTAGTGATATTTCGAACAATATTGGCATATTTGGGAATGAACCTTCTGAAGAAATTTATTCTTCCCAGGAATACTTGTACTTCATTTTTTTCTTGGTAGGGGAATGTATTTTATCACCTCTACCTGCTTTAGGTCAATATTCACTCCCTCCTTAGTTACTATGTGCCCCAGTAACTTTCCTTCCTCCAAGGCAAACATGGATTTTTGGGGATTTAGAGACATGCCATACCTGCAGCATTTATAAAAGGTTCGTTGAAGGTGATCTATGTGTTCAGTGTCACTCTTTGAAAAGACGGTGATTTCATCTAGGAAAATCACCACAAACTTGTCTTGCTCTCCTATGAAAGCAATGTCCATCACACGCTGGAATGTGGAACCGTCATTTATCAGGACAAAAGGAATTTGGGTGTACATGAAGGTTCCTCAAGGTGTATTGAACGTCATCTTCTTTTGGTCTTCCAGGAGCACTGCCACATGATTATATCCTGAGAAGCTATCCAGCATGGACATGCGAGAGGATCCCACCACCTTTTGCAAGATGTGGTCCATCTTCGAGAGGGGATAGTTATCTTTGAGTGAGGCTTTGTTCAGATTGCGGAAATCCATGCATAGCCTGATTTTACCATTCTTCTTTCTAACAGGCACCAGGTTTGCCACCCATTCGGAGTACCTTAGAGGGATAATGATCTTGGCTTGTAAAAGCTTCTTTATTTCCTTTTCAATAGCTGGGAGAAGAATGGGATTGATTTTTCTCATCTTTTGCTTATGAGGCTTAGCTTCCTCTTTGAGTGGTATCTTGTGCTGTATAATATCAATATCAAAAGTCTTCATATCTTGGTATGACCAGGCGAAGACATCTCTATATGACTGAAACAGCCTGAGGTACTGATCTTGGTATTCTTCAGGGACCCCTTTTGACAGCTTTACCACCTTTGGATCTTCTTCTGTCCCAATTTTCACTTCCCTAACAGGCTCGTCAAGGGTAAGTTTTCTCGGATCCACCGGGATATCATTTTTATCAAATAGTCTCTCCATCACACGCTGGAATGTGGAACCATCGTTTATCAGGCCAAATGGAATTCGGGCGTACATCAAGGCTCCCCAAGGCGTAGTGAACGTCGTCTTATTTTGGTCTTCAGGGAGTACTGCCACCTAATTATATCCTGAGAAGCCATCTATCATGGACATGTGAGAGGATCCCACCACCTTTTGCAAGATGTGGTCCATATTCGAGAGGGGATAGTTATCTTATAGTGAGGCTCTATTCAGATTGCGATAATCCAAGCAAAGCCTAATTTCACCATTCTTCTTTCTAACAGGCACCAGGTTCGCCACCCATTAGGAGTACCTTAGAGGGAAAATGATCTTGGCCTGTAACTGCTTCTTTATTTACTTTTCAATAGCTGGGAGAAGAAGGGGATTGATCTGTCTCAACTTTTTATTATGAGGCTTGCTTCCTCTTTGAGTGGTATCTTGTGATGTATAATGTCACTATCGAAATTCTTCATATCCTGGTATGACCAGGCGAAGACATCTCTATATGACTGAAACAGCTTGAGGTACTAATCTTGGTATTCTTCAGGGACCCCTTTTGACATCTTTTCCACCTTTGGATCTTCTTCTGTCCAAATTTTCACATCCCTGATAGGCTCGTCAAGGGTAATTTTGCTGGGATTCACTGGGATATCATTTTTATCAAACAGTCTCTCCAATGGCACAAAACCCCTGGGGATGACATTTCCCTTTAATTGCAGAACCCGGTGTCAAGCTAGTGTCTCTTCCCATCTAGTTTTTGGCTCGTCATTGTCATCCTCGGTGACTGAGTTGATCACCATATTTGAGAACTCGCCCACCATTTCCATAAAACACTGGACCTGCTCTTCATATTCGAATACTTTCCAATGCTTTACGTTATCCAGAATGGAGGGGCGATATCACACTTCAACCTCATATCTGAGCAGGAGATTTTGTGGGGGGCGAAAACTACTATTAGCCATAGCTAGTGAATCTTCCATTCTTTTCTTATCCCTCGGCATGAAGTGAATGTTAAAGGCAAAAAAAAGTTCTCAACCAAATCCCATATCTCATTCCTGTAAGCTCTGAGCCATGTTTTCTTAGTTTGGCCTTGGCTCCTGACTTGTATTACTAAAAGCTCTAAGTCTCCAAACACCTTGAGATTCTGTATTTTCATGTTTTGTTCTGCCTCCAATCCCACCAGCAGGAATTCGTATTTAACCACATTCTTTGTGGCTTCGAATTCCAGCTTAAAAGAGAGGGGAACCAAGCATCCTTCTAGTGATATCAAGAGTACCCCAACCCTATTTCCTTCCCGTGAGTAAGCTCCATCAAACTACAAGGTCCATATCATGTTTTCCTCTCTGCTCATAGGATTCTTTTGTATTAGAGGATGGATCTTTGTTTCTTGCAAGAAAAATTTTTCCTCCTCAAGAATAAGATAAGAGAATTTGCCCTCCTTACCATATACCAAAGAATTTGTGGAACCATCGGCTTTGGTGACCATCTTCACGAACCTGGATTCACGGTATAATATTCTTTCCTCCCCACCGAATACTGGAATAGTGGCATAGGTGAGTCAAGTTTTATGGATCCTCCAATCTTGGATCCCCAAGATCTGGACATCAAAATTCCAAACTGAGCTGGGATATCAGCCACAACAATGTCCATTACCACACTTTTGGCCGGAATCTGGGCTAAATTTACTACCAGATCTTTTATCATGCCCAAGAATTTCACCCTCTTGGAATCAAAAGAATACATATATTTATAAGGCCTGGTAATATGCAACCCCAAATGCTCCATGACGGACAAGGGAAACACATTATGTGAGGCCCCAAAATCCAGCATGCAATTGTGCAATAATAGGTCATGTATAACTAGAGTCACATAGAATGGGGGAGTGGCTAAGTCCAACTCTTGTACATGAGTTCCAAAAACTACCATGGGTCTTTCATTTTGGATATTGAGGTTGTCAGGGAGAGGGCCCACACCATGGGGCAACATGAATTGAGAGACTTGGGGCTTGTATGAGGGTTGTTTTAGGAGCTCGATTAGGGGGACCGAGATCTTAACCTTCTCTAATTCTTTTTGGAGGCTAAAGGTTGTGGGAGATTTTTTCTGTAATAACTTCTTTGAACTGCTCTTTAGGAGGGTTGGGAAGTTTCAAGGGTATAGCAGTAGATCTCTCATTTTGGGGAGGATCAGATCCCTGTTTCGAGGAGGTGGATGCAGCGGATTTAGGAGAGATAGACTCCTCTAATGGATTTTTCCCCTTACCAACAGAACTGTGAGGGGTTTGTTCTCTTGATGTCGACTCTTCATCTTGTTCCTACACTCGGGTTCTCTTCTTGGAGGACCTGAGATCATACTTCCTGTGGATTTGAGCTTGCATGAAATCCACGAATTTCCTGCAGTACTTGTCAATATCTTGATCTGTTGAAGGGACTTCCCTCTCCTCTTGCTCCCCTTGCAAGGTAATTTCACCTTCCTCATCATCCGAGTAAGCGAGGAATTGATTTCCTTCGCTCTCTGTGGCTTCCTCGACCTATCCCTCCACTTCCCCCTCCAGTTATAAAGGATGTTGGATGTGATCTTGCTGCTCCTTCCTTTCCCGCTGCAACAACTATAAAGGGTGCTTCTGATACTGGGGATAAAACCCACAGTTAGGAATCATTTGGTTGGAATGAGGAGGGGAATTCTTAGCCTCCAATTCAAGATTAACCAGTTTATTTGATAGGTTCTTGATCAACTTATTCATCTCTTCGATTCTATACTCCTGTAATTCCATCTCTTGATTAGAGGTAGAATCCTCCTTCCTACTCCTTCTTCTGGCCTCATGCCTTGTCTTCCCTTTCAATTTACTAGTAGAAGAAAAGTTTGCTTCTACCTCCAATGCATCAGTCTGGATCTTATCCATAGATGTAGACTTTCTTTCTCTTAGGGTGAACCCAAACTCTGGTTCAAAATCTCCTGCGAAAGCCACCTTAGCAGCTACTCGGGGATGCTTTATTTCAACAAGAAGATTATTATAAAGCTTATTGAACCTCTTTATAAATTTTGTTACATCCTCATTTTGTCTCTTCTTGAGAGCATTGAACTATGTGAGAACATATCCATAGTCCCTCTTTTTTCCACATTTCAATGTGAAGAAATTTTCCATTTCTTCCTAGGTGTGGACTGTATGGTCAGCTAGAGACTTCAACTATTTCCGGGCTTCCCCATCCAAATATTCGGTAAAAATCCTTAACACCACATCTAAGTACTCTACATTTACATTCTCAGTAAAGGCACAAAATTTTTCAATATGTCTCTGTGCAGAAGTATTATCCTCCCTAGTGAACCGATGCATAAGTTTTAGATAATCTTGAGGCATGCCATTCAATACTTGAGGTAGAGCCAGTGAGGCATATTTGTTAAGGAGGAAGCTAGGTACAACATTGAGGGGCGGTGGTGGTAGATTTTGAGGATGAATTGGTTGTGGTATAACAGGTGTGTGTTGAATAGAGGTTGTAATATTGGTCTATAAAAAGCTTTGGAGTACTACAAATTCTTTGAATTCTTCAGCCTCAGGAGTAGGGTGCAAGGGAGGAAAAGAAACATCAACGGATTCAACTTCATTTTTTATGATTGAACTGGAGAAAGCCAAGGTTTCTAGAGAATACTCAAGTACATGGGTTGTGGTGCCAGGACCATAGATGTTAGCTTTCTGAGATGAGGAAGGTGAAGCTTCTAGATTAAATGAGGGTAGGTCATCCTCGCGAGGTTTCTTCTCCTTCCAGACTCTCTTAAATATAATCTTTTCAAGATCAGACGCAGAAGGGGTTTTCTGTTGGGAAGTATCTGATCGAGTATGAGGCTTTTTGTAAGCCATGATTACAACTGATTTGAACTTTAATAATAGTGGAGTCACCAAGGTGAGGGCTATGCAACTCTCAACCCTTCGAGCTCACCTGATTGAAAGGTGAAGATAATGTCGTCATCTAGGGAAAAGGTTTTCTAATTCGTGCCCCCGAAAATGGTGCGAAAAAAATGTTGCAGCTCCCAGAGACAACCTTGAGTTGCAAAAGACCAGTGCCTAAGACATATTAAAATCAGAGGTTAAGTGTGGAAAATTGTATAAATTCCTATGACAAAATATCGAATAAGAGAACAATGGTTTTGGTGGTTCATGGATGGAGCAGACCTTGGAGTCGATTCATGTGAATTCCTTATAATGTGAGAGGGCCCAAGAAGCTATGAGGCTTGATGGATTTTAAATGGGCCAAGTATAAAACAATGAGCAAAAGCTTTTAAAAAATATGTAGAGGGGTTGAGAAAGAATGAAGAAGGAACCCACAAGAGATAGGCTGAAGAGGATTAAGAATTTGTCCCGTATGAACTCAGAGGAAATGGATATGAATGAGATATGGAGAACAACACAGGTTCGTGGAGTGTGAATTAAGGGAGTGCAACAAGCTTAATACCTGAGTGTTATATAGACATGAATTCATGAATAAAATTTGTAGAGCACCAACAGCTACATTGCATGAACCATCAAAGCAGCATAGCATGAAAAATGATTACACATAAAAGGAGATTACTGATAAAAAAAGGAAACAGAAACATACTACTCATTGCTCCATCTAGAATCCAAATAATAGCTTTGTATCATATTAAGTTCAAACAACTCTCCTAAATATGTATCTCAGAGTACAAGGAGCACAACCATACAAGACTACAACAAAAATTTTCAAAATTCCAGCCCCTTTGTTCATTTTTTGAAATCCCTAGATATAGAGTTTTCTTCGAGGGTCTACAATCCTAATCATTTATGATCGACCCATACCTATGAAATAAAACTATCCTACTTAACTTGCAGAGCGTACATCGAGCAATTAATTTTGTATTGAGAGAATTAAAACAGGAATGGGTGAAATTGAGATTTCATCAGCAAAACATCAAAATCAAACAGTAAACAGAAAATACATGGTTGACCATGGAGGCCAATTATGGGAGCCTTCAAATGGTATGGCGAGGAGCGGTCGTAGGTGGGAAGGTTGGCTGTCATCATACAATTCCATTTGTTGCATGAAAGTCTCCACTCCATCAGTCTTATGATTTCCAATTAGTCTATTGTGAAGTGGCCAGTCGTACTGCATGTGCCTGGCTCTTTAGCGGAGATTTCTTGAACAAGCTGAATAATCGTAGCTACGTTCTCCACCCAAAAACCCATGTTGTTTTTGAATTGGAAACCGGAAACCAGATTTCGAAGGGGGGCATGGATGATTTGTGGTATTGGATGGGGGGGGGCTTAGTGGTGATGATATGTGTGAAAGACATATGCAAATGGTAGAAGTAATGGAGGGGCCCATAGTATTAATGCACAACACAAATTATTTAAATTGAAAAGAGTGGTCAAAGGCCGACGGATGGCTTTAGATGATGTGGCAAGGATGGGTCCCACAGCTATCGCAAATCGCACATCGGTGGATTTAGTTTATGAGAATTGGAGGTAAACACTAAAACTTGCAATGTGAAAAGTGTGGGGAGAGGGAGGTGATGTGGTAATGAAGTGAGGGTTTCCTGCAACATCGCAGCTCGCAGGTTTTACGAAAAGGGGAGCGGAAGGTAAGATTTAAGCCTTGCAGGGAGGGATGTGTGATGAGCGGGGGGGATGAGTGACGTGGCAGATGGATGACGGGCTGCTTACGTCACTATGGGGGTGCTCCGGGGTACGACGCACCCATCAGGGGTCTGCCCCCACAGCTATCATGAGCCATAGATCTATGGTTATCAGACTTCTGGCGGAGTCAACTGCGGAGGCACCAACACTGATAACCTATGGGTTGTTTGTGCCCACGGGTTTCCGTTGATCTGAGATCGTCGTTCATTTCTTTAAACCTTGCCTGACAAGTAGCACAGGCGTTAATCCACGATGGGTGATGAATGATGTTGCATGGCAGAAGTGGGGGCCGCCTGTCCCAACGCTTCAAGCCCAACCCATGCTTGAAGCGTTGGGCCTTCATCTTACCCACTCCAGATCTTCATTTGATTGAATTTGATATTGCCTTATCCCTTCAAAAGAATCACAAGCCAACAGTTATATTAACACTTACACCATATATCAACCATATTTATAAATATAATTTTGCTAATGATAAAGACAATTAGAAACAACTAACATATTAAATACAATTAGAAATTACTGACATATTAAATAAGTGGAGTCGATGAGGGAAGATTTTTCTTTATGGTATACGAGGAAACCCATTTCAATCCAACATGGATATATGTAAAGTGAACAGACCGCATCATTCAGCATTTCCAATTAAAAGCTCGTTTGTGTAGAACAATTGGCCTGGTTGTTTCCTTTACACACAATTCGATCATTCTAACAAGTGACAACTCATTTTCGATGATTCCCGAGGTTTATCATTAAAATGTATTTTTAAATATAGCTTTCCCAATATTTATAATTTAATTTTTTTTTTGTAATATAACTAGGGTATTTCCTTAATAAATATTGATAAGAATCAAAATGATTGAGGAAATAATTTTTTTTTATTGCAATTATAAAAATTAATTAAATTATATAATTATTATATAAAAATATTTTAACTTAGTATGGTAGAGATGATGTAATGCAATGTAATGTTTTTTAAATATTTTGAATTTATTAAAATTAAATATAAATATAAATAATTTTAAAATAAAATAACAAAAATAAAAAATTTACCTTCTTATAAACCATATCAAATGTTTATAAAACGTGTTTTTGTAATTAGTCAAGTTATTTAAAAAGAAAAAGAATATAACTACTTTTAAGATAAATTTCAAGTTTTAATTTATCATTATTAATAAAAACATTCTATACTATTATGTGGAGTTAAATCCCTACCATCCACTTAATAATTATTAATAATTAAATTTATTACTACAAAAATAAATTTCATTTAAAAAATGTTAATCTCATCTTAAGTAAAGAAACAAAAATAACAAACAAAAACTCACATATTTTAGTGATAAAATAGTCAAATCATTTATTTATTTTCTCATTGCAAAATAATATTTTCGTCTCCAAATGTTACAAGTTTAATTTCAAATATTTTTATTAAAAATTTTAGTATCATTGATTTTACTTAATTAAAGTGGTGGTTTCTCATTACAATAAAAACCTTTTTCTCCCAAAATGTGTGTTCACTCTTTATTAATGGCAAGCTAAAGCATTGTAAATTAAGCTAATATTATAAAAAATGCCCCTTATTTTTTGGAAAAAAAGAAAAAAAAATATCTTAAAATTATGTTTGGAAAAAAATTAAACAAAATCTTAAAATATTTAAGAGTTTACATGACCTAGATTTTATACATCTCACACACATTCACGATCAACATCCTATTTGGAATTTTGTAGGTTTTATACATTTCACCCAAATATTTAGGATCGACTTCCTAACTGGAATTTTTTAACACCCTAGTTGTAGTAAATATTTGATATTATTGTCATTTAATTTTACTATACTCGACTTTGGTAATTGAAGTTCAAATAAATTAGGTGCAAAGATTTTGGAAAGAGAATATCCATAATACAAAGTTTATGTGAGTTTAGTGTGTGGGTTAATATGTGTGCAAATGAAATTGTGAGCACACAAAGTGTGAAATGTGGATATGCGATGAATCTTTACAATTCCTTTAATTAAACATTGTGATGTTTTTTTCTTGCAAGAAAAGAAATGGTGTGTGAAAATATGTTTGAGTGCAAAACTTCAAAGTAAAACATAGATCTCAATTACTCTGTTTGTGATGGTTATTAAAGAAAATTGGTTAGTAGTGATGGTGTGGGCAAGGTGAATATAGTGCACATACAAAGTGTTTGAACTGCAAATATGTGCGAAATATGTATTATATAGTTATAATGCATGGTTAAATATATTTCTATAAACGGTTAATAAAATAAAATATTGTCAATTTTTTTTAAAATACTATGAAGATCATAGGAATATTGTCTCTATTTACTAAGTGAAGCATTTTACCTTTTTCAAAAAGTTCCTCTTAGGAACAATTTTTTTATTCTTCAAAACACTATATAAATCCTAAACTACAAGTGAGTTATACAACAAAGTGAAGCATTCCAAGACATTTTTCAAATTTACTTATTCTTAGCAGCAATTTTTTATTTATTCAAAGGACTATATAAACCCCAAACTAAAAGTGATCCCTACTGTAACAAGGAAAGTATTATATTTTTGTTCATATATATACCAAACATTTCAATTATTTAAATCCAATGTCAATTATTTAAATCTACTCATTTGTAAAATAATTTGCAAGGTAGTTGAACTAAAGATTAATAGAAATTAAGTTTAAATTCTTATATAGAAAACTTATAAATACATATTTTAAAGGGAATTATTACTTAAAGAATTTAATGATGTGGTGAATATTTTGAATTTCAGAGAATGATATATTCTTGAAAAATTAAGCTAGTGATTACCAAATTAAAGCGATAAACTTATTTCATGAGATAAAACAAAATCTATATCTATAAATTCATACCAATTTAATCAACTATAAGATAAATTGTGACTCAAAAACCATATAATACATATATACACACTCCATGATACAACAAGAAACCTATTCAACTAATTTTAAGTATGTTAATATTTGAAAGACTGCTATAAAAAATCAAATTAGTTGGAAAAAACAATATTCATTAGAAGCGCCATATCATTTAACATTTTAAAACATGTAACTAAAATTACCATAAAACAATTGTAAGAAGAATATTTTTAAAGAAATAACTTGTCATAACTATAGAGAATTTCACAATTCCAAATAAAAAATGGAAGAAATGTGGGATGAGAAGGGCAATGAAATTGTTTATAAGGAAACAAAAAGAAATAAAGAGATAGAGGTTTTAGTGGATTTAGAGAACAAGAAAGATGCTTCAAGGTCTTATAAACAATGAATGTACATTGTTATCATTATAGAAAGTATACAACATGCATGCATATCTTGGATTCACCCGATCTAACAATGTACTAAAGTTAAATACTGAAATTCTTTTACAAATCTTTTGCGGAATTAAAAACATAATTGCTAGTCACATGAACATGAAGAAGAATCAAATCACACACAACACAGATAATTTCCCAAGGAAATATTATAGCTAAAAATCCCACTATCTTCTATTGTATATTAAGCATGGATCATGAAACAATTAAATGAAAAACTCTTCTCACAAGAGCCCTCTAATACTCGGCTAATTATCTCACACTATCATCTGCAAAACTGACCAACACATAGCCAATTCTCAGCCTCTAGAAATTCTACCTTGCTTACGCAATCTCGGATAGATGCAATCCCTAAAAGATGTAAATTTTGGTGTTCCTTGACTGCGCAAGTATCATGGGCACTCCAATGGGTGTTTGGTTGCATGTGTGCAAGCCAATAATCCTACAACTGATTGTAAAATTACCTTTAACCTAAAACTCAACTAGTTCTCCACTAGATCTGACATGCATGCAGCTAATAATAGTAAATCCTCAGTTGCATGTGACATCACTGATTGTGAATTAATTAATATTTAATTCACTAGATCTCTCACTAATGTATCTTCAGTTACAACTAGCACAACTGAGTTTAACTCACTTAACTGAGTTAAACTATTTACAACTTGCACTAACTAATGCACCACTGCACTTCGAACTCTGTTACAACTAGAATTACTCTGCATGCCTCACCAACTACCTCTAACTCGAAATCCACTAGCTAACTGAGTTTATCACTCTCAATTGACTATTTCAAGTTTACACTGAGAATAGATTACAGTTTATTGTCCATCTTAATTAAGGGATAACTAAAATAGACATGCACCCAAAAATAACACTGTGGGCCCCACCCTAGTCTAGGTGCTTAATGAAACTAGGTGTGGGTGCTGAAATTTTATTTTTGAATCTAAACACTCCCTCTCAATAAGAAAGGGATTATCCTTTACCCCGATCTTGTCTCTATCGTATTCAAATTTTCTCCTACCGAGCACCTTCGTTAGAATATCTGCATCCTGATCTTCCATGGGAATGTACTGAAGAAACATTATCCTTCTCTGCACACAATCTATGAGATGATGGTATTCGATATCTATATGCTTGGACCTATCATGAAACACAAGATTAATCGAGAGTTTAATGCAACTCTGATTACCACAATGAATCACTGTCGGATCCATCTGAGAACCAAAAAAACCAACCAATATCTTTCTCATCCAAATAGCCTCTCATACAACTTGACTTGTTGTCATGTATTCTGCTTCCGCTGAACTGAGTGCCACAGATCGTTGTTTCTTGCTATACCAGGAAACTTTTGTCGATCATATGCTAAAGATCTCTCCTGATGTGCTCTTTCTGTTTGATGGACTGCCTGCCCAATCTGCATCTATGAACCCTTAAAGCTTCACTCCCTCTTTCTGTCTATACCATAGACCATACTCTGATGTGCTCCTCAGGTATCTCAGGACATTCTTCCCCTCCTTCCAAAAGAGCTGGTAGGCTTAATCATAGCTTGACTTAGCTGGTTAACTTCATAGCAAATGTTCGGTCTCGTGTTCACCAAATACATCAGTGAACCCACTAACTGCCTATAGACAGAGGAGTATCCATGGGTTTGCAACTCTTCATGTTAAACTTACCCAGTATCTCCTTTTCATACTTTCCTTGAGACACAAAAATTTCACCATCCCAGTTCCATATTTCGAATCCAAGGAAATAATTAAGGATTCCCATGTCCTTCATTTCTAACTCCCTTGCAAGATCCTCCTTGCATGAGTGTATCGGCTGCTCATCACCCATCAAAATTAGATCATCAACATAAAGAAAAATGATCACTAGCTTACCCTCAACCAAAATCTGGTATAGGTTTGTATCTGCTTCACTTTTGGTGAAGCTCTGTTTGGTGAAATAGCTGTCTATCTGAGTATACCAAGCACGGGGTGCTTGGTTTAGCCCATATAGTGCTCTTTTGATTCTGCACACATGTGGCTCACTATTTAAGATCTCAAAACCTTCAGGCTTCTCTATGTACACATCTTCCTCAATGATCCCATTGAGAAATGCAATTTCACATCCATCTGATGAATGTGCCAACCCATCCGCGCTGAGAATGCAAGGATGGATCTTAGGGAAGAGTACCTTTCAATAGGTGCAAAAGCCTCATCATAATCTATCCCCTCAATCTGTGAGAATCCCCAGGCCACAAATCTGGCCTTGTATTTCTCCACACTCCCATCAACAACTTGCTTTACCTTGTATATCCATCTCGATAAAACCACTGATATGTTGACCAGTCCTGGGACTATCTCCCATGCACTATTCTTGACAATGGAATCATACTCCTCCACCATTGCCTTAACCCAAGTTGGTTGTTGCACTACTTCCCAAAAGGAATATGGTTTAGTCACAATAAATTTTCTCATAAGAGCCATGTATCCAGTAAATCGGTCAGGAGATTGTTTCTGTCTGCTCTGTGAAGTAGGGGCTCCTAAATTCTCTATAGCATGAAGTCTCAATATATTAGCTTTCGTAGTGCGCCTTCTGTCATTTCTGATGGACGGATCTGCATGAGTTTTCTCCTCCACTCCATGAACCTCCTCATGTGGTTAATCCACATCTTGAGACTCATCCTTGGAAACCAACAGTTCCTCCTCTGCATGCAGGTCAAGCTCCCTCTCAAGGGACAACCGCATGAATTTCTCCTCATCAAATTTTATATCCCGTCACACAACATTCATTCTGATGTTTGTAAAATACACGCGATATTTATGGGGTGTTTTAGTGTACCCCACAAAAATCCCAACCTTAGCTCTTAGTTCTAGCTTCTCCCTAGCGTCCTTGGTCACACACACATAAATAGATGAACCAAAAATCTTAAAGTGTGAAACATTAGGTTTCTTACCAGTGAAAGCCTCTTCAGTTGTACTCATGCCAAGTACTCTATGAGGGCAATGATTTTTCACATGTACCGTTGTATTACATGCTTCTGCCCACAGATGCATCGGTAGGCCTTGATCATGCAACATCGCTCGTGCTGCACCCACAATAGTTATGTTTCTTCCTCTCCATGACCCCATTCTATTGTGGGTTATGAGGTGCTATGAGTTCTCTTCGAATTCCTTCTTTGTTGTAGAAATTCTTGAATTCATTAGAGATGTATTCTCCACCATTATTGCTCCTAAGAGCCTTCAGTTGCTTCCCCGACTCTTTCTCCACTAGTGCCTTAACCTCACAGAACTTAGAGATTGTCTGATCTTTCTTATGCATGAAGAAGATCCAACACTTACGAGAAAATTCAACAAAAAATATTACATAGTACTTATGTTTTTTTGTCAAAGCAACAGAGAAAGGACCACACACGTCTATGTGCACTCTCTCAAGGATCCTCAAAGCTCGGTTTTCCTTCTCATGAAAGGTGGCCTTTACATATTTTCCCATATTACATCTTTGCATGTTTCGACTGTGCAAGTGTACCCCTGGGAATAATAGTAGAAATGTGATGCATGACTTTCAAGGCTCCATGGTGAAGATGGCCCAATATCCTGTGCCATAATTCGCCCTCATCCCGACTCACCACTTTATCTGCCTTGCCCATCATTGCTGCGCAGCCATTTACCTCCATCTTGTAGAGATTCTTAACTCGAATCCCTATCCTCTTGGCTTGTCTTATTGTTTTATGTTGTAGGAAAGCTTTTCCTTCACTAAAAACAACATCATAGCCTCTATCCACCAACGTTGCGACTGAGACCAAATTTTTCCTCAGATTTGGTACATGCATTACATTTTAATTGAAAGGGTCTACCTGACTGCCTCTAAAGGGTAATGGTACCAATCCTGGTAGCACTGTACCGCCCGTCATCACCCGTTTCAATATGCATCTGGAGGTCCTTCTCCTCCAAGTCACTGAAAAGTTCCTTGTCTTTCATCATGTGAAAGGAAGCACCACTATCCAAATACCACGCAGATCCCAATGCACTTGACACCATGCATGTGATCAATGAGAAATCAAGCTCAAATTGTGAGGCCTTCTTGTTCTTCTTCTTTTGTGGACAGTTAGTAGCAAAATTCCCATGCTCATGACAACGAAAACACTTCACTTTGGACATGTCCTGCTTCTTACCATTCTTGGACTCAGATTTAGAATGAAATTTCTTCCCCTTCCCCTTCCTCGCCTTGGCAGCCAAAGCGCAATCCTCTTCATATTAATTCTTAGATGAAGATGCGTCTCTGGTGTTCCATCTAAACTCCTCCTGCACCAAATCCAACCACAGTCATTCCCAATTTGGAAATTTTTCCCTTCTATTGACATAGTATTGATAACTATGCCAACTCTTGGGAAGTCATAGGAGAGACAAGCTCACCAAATCATCATCAACAATTGTTATTCCAAAGCTCCCCAGTTCATCCCAAAATTAGATAAACTTTGTTATATATTTTGGAATGGTGTCGCCCTTTTCCATCTTCATCTTCCTGAGTTTATCTTTGAGCGCCAATTTCCTATGGTCGTTGTCGCTCTAGAATATATCCGTCAAAGCCTTCCACATTGCATATGGTGTGGATTTCCCATGGAGGCTTGAGACAGTGTGGTCTCGTACTCCCTCCAACAGGATCCTCCTCGCCATTGCCACTTTCTTTTTCTATGCATCAATATTTGCAGCATATTCCACTTTGGGTTTAGGAACATCATTGTCAATAAATTCTCTCAAGCCATTTTCTTCGAGTACTGCCTCCATCCTGTCCTTCCAAGCAATATAGTTTGACCTACCCTCGATTTCATACTCTAAACTCAAGCCATTGAAAGTCATTTCGATCTTGAATCAGTTGTAGCGCCAAGAAAGTATTTCTGCAAATTCGAATTATATCCAGTCATAAACTCAACTCCTGCTTCACTTCTAAAACTTCTTGTGCTATGATACCATGTAGAAATTATACAAAATGCATGTATATCTTGGATTCACCCGATCTAACAATGTACTAAAGTTAAATATTGAATCATTCTACAAATATTTTGCCGAATTAAAAACATAATCGCTAATCACATGAACATGAAGAAGAATCAAATCACACACAACACAGATAATTTCCGAGGGAAATATTACAGCTAAAAACCCCACTATCTTCTATCGTATATTAAGCATGGATCATGAAACAATTACATACAAAAATCTTCTCACAAGATCCCTCCAGTACTCAATTAATTTTCTCACGCTGTCATATGCAAAACTGACCAACACATAGCCAATTCTTAGCCTTCAGACATCCTGCCTTTCTTGCGCAATCCCTAATGGATGCAATCCCTAAAAGATAGGAATTTTGGCCTTCCTTGACTATGCAAGTATCATGGGCACTCCAATGGGTGTTTGCTTGCATGTGTGCAAGACAATAATCCTACAACTGATAGTCAACTTCCCTTTCACCTAGAGCTCAACTGGATCTCCACTGGATCGGACATGCATGCAGCTAATAATAGTAAATCCTTAGTTGCATGTGACATCACTGATTGTGAATTAATTAATATTTAATTCACTAGATCTCTCACTAGTGTATCCTCAGTTACAACTAGCACAATTAAGTTTAATTCACTTAACTGAGTTAAAATTTTTATAAATTTCATTATCTAGTGCACCACTGCACTTCGAACTCTGTTACAACTAGAATTACTTAGCATGCATCACCAACTACCTCTAACTCAAAATCCACTAGATAAAATATTTTATCACTCTCAGTTAACTTATTTCAAGTTCACATTGAGAATATATTACAGTTTAATTTCCATCTTAATTAAGGGATAAATAAAATAGACATGCACCCAAAAATAGCACTGTCAGCCCCACCCTAGTCTAGGTGCTTAATGCAACTAGGCGTGGGTGCTGAAATTTTCTTGTTGAATCTCAACAATCATTTGTGGTGAAGAGGGGAACAAATGATTTGAGTGCTTTTTTTGGAGAATGTAGATGGAAATTTAGCACAACAATCAAGTAGGGGACAAGGAGGGGTAACAGGATTTAAAAAACTATATGTTTCTACAAGGAACATTTTTTATGCACGTGTAAATATGGATATCCAATGTCTTTTAATTTTTCAATTATTTTCATCAAATCTGGACAAAGTTTAAAATAAAGAACACATATTTTTTACTTTTGAGCCATATTTTGCAATATATTTCACGATTACATGTTGTGAAACAAATAGATGAATTTAATCAACATTAGATTTCCACAGTATAATAGGATTAACATTGTAAACATTTCTAGCATATCA
>CM076578.1:241471248-241613033 GCA_034641835.2 Pinus albicaulis
ATGGAATAGCAAAGCAAATAAAGGATTGAACAACAATTCTGAAATAGAACAGCAAGTCTAAAATGGAACAGCAATTGAATAACTAAGTCCCGCAGGTTGTAACCAAACTTAATCTATTAACTCAAATGCATTCTTTGCAATCAAATAACATTCTTTCACTCTAAAAGCAATTCACACAAATCACACTAATGGAACAGCAATAACTATTAATGAATTATGGAACAGTACTGATAAATCAGAAACGCGCACAACACGAACGTTTAGTATAACAGCTCTGTAACAAAACAGTAAGAACATGCAATTAACTCTTGAAAGGATTAATAACTTGATGCGGAGTCAACACACGATTCTATCTGTAAAAAACCTCAATGATTCAATCTTTAACAAAGCATGTAATATGAACTTATAAAGCATATCAAATTACCAAATAACAATGATAAACAAACCACACAAAAGTCAAGTCGTAATGGTACAGAAGCAAGTGTCCTTCGGGGCCGGGCCCTTAGCCTCCAAGGATACACCGCTTTAAGTTAATCCAGACGCAGAGATGAAATAATCACCAAGCTTTTATTAATGCATCGGTCAAAAATACATTGAACCAGTTCTCAACGAGACTCAATAATCAAAGTTGATGTTTTACAGAAAATTACATAAAAGCGTATCCTATCTATCAAGCTAACAGTGTTGTCCCTTTATATAAAGGTGATGGCGGAGATGTCCAAGTAACATGATAAATAAAGCAGCGATCCCTCAGGATCGAAGATCCTGAGGGATTCGCCAAACTGTTAATTCTTCATCCTTTCCTTTCTTTGGCGCCGAGCTGGTGTCTTCTCCTTCTTTTCCGAGCCGATTTGCTGTAATCTATTTAGCCTTGTTTGCATTCGGTTCTCGTTCAGAGGGACAGCAGTTATCTCGACTTTGTCCTTTCCTTTGGAACGGAAATTCCTCGTTTTCTCCTTTTCCTGTACAGAAAATAACCATTATCAGTGGCTAAGTCTTGCATATCAATTCTCACATGTTTTGTTATGGTTCCTTATTACTTTCCAAATTCATGATACAAAAAGGTTCACAAATTCTATTAAAAAGCCACTGAAATAGTCATCAAAAGCATACCGTGATTAATGCCTAGGATAAAGAAACAAAAGAGTGTTAATATCTTACCTATTGGCGTAAGCAAGGTGACTTCGATACCATTAACATTACTCTGCTGCCAACAGGTGTCCATAACCTTGGCAGAGTTGTTTTTCACCCCCGGAACCATGATCCTGTGTGTATACTTAGGACTGTTATTATGTCAGAATGTAGACCATTATGCTAGCTTGGTGACCAGTTAACCATAATGCCATTCACGAGGAAAGAGCGAAACGTGGGCAGGCCGGCTCTTAATGAGACCTCCTGTTCCAAGGTTTGTTTATTTTGATACACCTTTTGGACCATATCCCTGGTGTGGTGGCCAGAATGGGAATGCCACTTCACTTCCCTCCTCATGATCATGGTAGGCTGGCTCTCAATGAGACCCCCTATCCTGCATTTGACATTTGACATGTTTTTTTTTTTTCCTTATTTATACACAAAGGGTGGTTCAGCACTCCTTAAGAGTAGGAATGGTGGAAGAAGTCTTATTATCTCAATAGGAAGATTTAAACTCTTTGCCCTTATTCCCAAATATTAATAAAAAGATTTTTAAGGGAATCAACATGATAAAGATAACCAATCATGGCAAAATTAGTAAAACCATGTCACAAAAGGTAAGAAATAAGTATGTCTTTCCATCTGTCCTTTTATTAATGCAGAGCCTTATAGATAGAGCGATTTATGGTTTGCAGATTTCGGTATGTTGTGTCTTTATATTCATCGCATAAAAGCATAGCTGAGGCTTGAAGACTAGAAAGAAGACGGGAAAAAGCATCCTCAATTTAAATCATGAAAGAGATCAAAAGTATGCAAATGGTGTTCCGTTGAAAAAGTAACAACGATGGATAATAGAAAAAGGAACAAAACTGCAAATGTCGTTCCTTTTGGGAAAAGGAACGGCAATCATACGAAACACTCCATATGCCATTCCGTTGAAAAAGTCAGCACAGAAATAAAAGAACGCTGTTTTTTTTTAAGAAAAAGGAACAGTGGTAACCAAAAGGAACAGCGATAAGCGTAACAATATCGTTTTTCTGAAAAAGGAACAGCAGAGATCCGAATGCTGTTCCTTTAGAAAAGGAACAGCAGAACAAGAAAAACCAATATAAAAAACACACATATGCTATTAGAAGAGCAAAAATCAAACTTTGTGGAAGAAAAAGGAACAGCAAAATGACAAGAATTATTCAAATCAAACTTATGTACAAGAATCACTCAGAAACAAAAAAACTTTATGTACAAATTGCAAAAAAGAAATAGACCCTTAATGAATTGCAGGTGAGGAATATTTCTCTTCCTCTCCTAAGATCTCCAGATCAGTATCTCGGTGTATCTGCTGGCAGAAGGATTCCCGAGTAAGTGGTTTACAGTAGAGACGGACTCGGTGACCATTTACCTTAAATGCATATCCAGAACCGTCAATAGTGATTAGAGTAAGAGTTCCATTGTCATGTACCTTCTGGATTTCGTATGGTCCCAACCATCGAGTCTGAAGTTTTCCAGGGAAGTCCCGAAACCGAGAATCGTATAACAAAGCCCAGTCTCCCTCGTGGAAGACTTTATTCTTAATGAGCGCATCATGCCATTTGGCTCTCTGCTGTTGAATTAATGCTGTATTTTGTAGTGCAGAGAGTCGAATTTCGTCTAATTCATTGATCTGCTATAGTCGATTGAGTTGTGCCTCAGTTAAGTCTAGGCCAACTTCCTGTGCTGTACGCAGTGTTTGGATTTCGAATTCTATGGGAAAAATAGGTTGTTTTCCAAACACTAGTTGATAAGGTGAGTAACCAGTGGTGCTCCTCCATGTGGTTCAATAGGCCCAGAGTGCTTCAGGTAGTCGGGTAGCCCAATCACGCCTATGTGACGCAATGGTTTTCGTTAGGATTGATTCTATTATCTTATTGCTACTTTCTACCTGCCCATTCGCCCGTGGGTGATATGGAGTAGTGATCTTATGCTGGACATGATAATTGTTAAGTGTTGCAGCTAATTTATGCCCAACAAATTGTGGTCCTCCATCTGTAATTATTTCCCTAGGAAGGCCATAACGGACAAATAAAAGAAACAGGAACTGTATGACAGAGTCCTCTGTGGCTCTTGGTAATTCTTCTGCCTCAACCCATTTGGTGACATATTCTGTTGCCACCAGAATATATGTTTTTTGATTTGATGAAGGGTTGATGGGTCCAACGAAATCCAGAGCCCACCGTTCGAATGGTTCAATGACTAACTGTGGTTTCAGAGGCATTTCATCAGCTTGACCAGGTCATCCTGCTCGCTGGCAACTGTCACAGGCTTGGACGAACTTCTTTGCATCTTTGAAGATCGTAGGCCAGTAATATCCTGTCTGCAATACTTTATGTCCAGTCCTACGCTCAGCGAAGTGCCCCCCACACGGTCCATCGTGACAGGCTTTTAGGATGTCAAAGATTTCATCCTCTCTAACACATCGCCCGATATGCATGTCTGCTCCTGTGTGAAACAAATAACCTCCAATCCACGAAAATCGAGAACTTTTCTGAATAATCTGCTTACGCTCATTAGGAGTTAAATGTTTTGGTAATTTACCTACTGCAAGGTAGTTGGCAACATCAGCATACCAGGGTATTTGAACAGCAACAGCAAACAGGTGTTCATCCGGAAATTGATCTTCCACTGCTGCTGCATCGCTTGATTTTGGTATCCTTGAAAGAAAATCGGCTACAGGGTTTTCTGTGCCAGGGCGGTCCTTGATTGTTATATCGAATTCCTGCAATAAGATTAACCATCGAGTTACTCTGGCATTTGTGACAGGCTTATTTGCTAAATATTTTATAGCAGAATGATCTGTATACAAGATGACAGGGTAGCCTGTGATATAATGTCTAAATTTATTGAGAGCATGTATTACAGCTAGAAATTCTTTTTCAGTAACAGTGTAATTCAATTCAGCAGGGGATAAATTTTTGCTGATGTAATATATAGCATATGGTTTTTTATCCTCTTCCCGCCCAAGGACTGCACCAATGGCTGTATCTGAGGCATCAGATGATATCTGGAATGGTAGGTCCCAGTTTGGTCCTCGAAGGACTGGGGCTGTGGATACAAGCTTCTTTAGATCCTCGAACGCATGGTCACATTTGTCTGTCCAAAGAAAATCAACGTTACCAGTCAGTGCATATAAAGGAGCAGCAATGTGCGAATAATGCTCTATAAATCGTCTATAATAACCCGAAAATCCAAGAAAACTGCGTACCTCTGTTTGAGTAGTAGGAGTGGGAATAAGCAAAAGTATTTGGATTTTGGCCGGGTCTACCTGAATGCCGGCTGCTGAGACATAGTGTCCTAGGATAAGTCCTTCAGTCATCATCAAAAAACATTTTTCATTGCTTAAGCAAAGCCTAGTAACAATGCAGCGTTGTAGGACTTTCTCTAGGGTGTCTAGAGCTGGATCCAAGTCATCTCCGTATGGTGTAAAGTCATCCATGTAAACTTCAAGTCCATCATTGATTAAATCTGCAAAAATACTAAGGATAGCCCTCTGAAATGTGGCAGGAGCATTACATAAGCCAAAAGGTAAAACTCTATAGGCAAATGTTCCCCAAGGACAAGTAAAGGTAGTTTTATCCTGGTCTTCAGGGGCAATCTGAATCTGATTGTATCCACTGAAGCCATCCAGGAAAGAAAAGAACTTCTTCCCTGCTAAAGTGTCCAATACTTGATCTATGAAAGGAAGAGGAAAATGATCTTTTTGTGTTGCCTTGTTAAGTTCCCTATAATCCTCACAAATTCTCCATTTCCCATTCTTTTTTGGTACCACCACAAGTGGAGAGACCCATTTACTGTCAGAGATAGGGTAGATAAAATTCACATCTAAAAGTTTCTGAAGTTCAGTTTTTACAACATCTTTTAGATGGGGATTAAGTCTCATTTGCGGCTGACGCACAGGTCTGGCATCTTTTTCTATGTAAATGTGATGGGTACATAACTGGGGATCAATTCCTTTCATATCAGGGTAGTCCCATGCAAATGCTTCTTGATATTTTGTTAACAGATGGATGAGCTTTGTTTCTTGGTGTGAGATTAGCATTGATGTTTAAAGTTTTCCCCGGTGCAATTTCCACAGTTTTACTATTTGCAACAGAAGTGACAGGTATTATTTGATCATGAATATCTTTCAGGGGATCTTCTTCTAACTCATTATCAAATGCTGCTTTTATCATGTGACATTGTGTGCGAAGTTCAGTTTGAGTAATGAAATTGTTAATGGCATCGTCTTCTGTTTGATCTTTGAAATCAAGTGCCTCTTGTATAGTTAATGGAGATCTAATGTTATCAGTAATATATGATACAGGGTGCTTATTCGTTTTAATCATTGTGACACTTGGCTGCGCTCGAGGATATAGAACTAAATTTTTGCTATTTGGTCCTCCTGGTTATGGTCACATCGCTTAGTTACCAATGGTAGCACTTTCCAGTGAGTTGCAGCCAAGGTCTACCTGTACCAGTTATGTCCATCAAGCTCAAGCTTTTGGATTAATTATCGTAAAATCGCTGATACTCCCAGATTCTGCTGCAGACCACAGTGACATCATGTAGAAAGTGCCCTCTCGGTCTAACCACAGAGATTGCCAGCCAATTTAATGTAGTGAGAGGCCTTGCGTATGTAACAGCTTTTGGCAAGTTGTGGTTGTTAAAATATTAATTGCAGCCCCTAAATCAACCAAGGCATTAGGCAGGGTCTGGCCATAAATTTGAACAGTTATAATTGGGTTCCCGGGGTCTTCATATTTAAGGGGTGTTTCTCTTCCCGACAATAGGTCAGATAAGGTGCCGACTACTTGGACTCTTTGATTGTTTGTTATATTCCTCCTTGGTTTCTTTATGCACAACTCTTTTATGGTTTTGGCGTATATGGGAATGTCTTGAATAGCTTGGAGGAATGGAATTTTTATGTACAAGTTTTGTAATTCTCCCAGAATGTCAAAGTCAGGGTATTGTATGGATCGAGGTATGACTAATCGTTCTGGGAACAGAGGAGAGGATGTGGTTGCTTGATTATGAGTTTGTTGCTTATTTACATCCTCTTGTTGTGACTGATGTTCTCTGGGTAACTGATCTTCAATATGAACTGTTTTATCTCCCTCAGTTTCAATTATACGCCCAGATCTTAACTGAAGGTCGTTGCACTCTTTTAAATCAAGTCCTGGTTCTGGTGATTCTATGATTTGAATAGATTGGACCTGCCTGTTGTTTGGATTGGGATCGGGTTGGGCTGGGAGTTGCGGCCTCAAGTTAGACGGGGGATTTTGTTGTAAAGCTGGCAAAGTAGGTTGAGGGAGCGGAATCGTTCCGGCTGGGTGGTACATCGGTCTTTGCCAGCTTGTCTGCCAGGGTGAACTTTGTGAAGTAGAGGGGGTCCATTGTGAAGGATATGGGCCATTTTGCCAATATGGTGGAGTGTAAGGGAAATTTGGCCAACCAGTTTGGCTTTTTTGATTCAGCCATGGATTTGGAGAAGGAAATGATTGTGGTGACCAGTTTGTAAATGGGGTTTGAGATTGATTTTGCCACATACCATATTGTTGAGCATTATACTGTGGGTTTTGAAAGAAAGAGGTTGGGTCTGGAAACATACCAGGTTGTCTTGGTTGCCACGGGCGGCGTTGATTGATTGAATTCACCGATTCTGGTTCTTCTTCTGCTTCCTTATATACTGCTTTCAATCCAGGAAGTGAGGGGCAGCTCTCCGTAAGGTGGTCTTTTGTACAGATGGCGCATGTTTGGACTTTATCCAGAGGGCACTCCTTGTGGCTGTGTTTTTTTCTGCAACGAGGACAGAAGATTGCCATGTTCTGTTCTGCCTCCAGCTGCTTTTGTTTAGCCTGCACAATATCAATTTGTGTAGTTAGTGTCCCCATAATATCAGTTTTAAAATTTTCTAATAAATTTCCAATTTCTGCACGTGTTACTCCTTCTGCTGATACTTTGTTATCTCTTGCAGACCGATCATATTCTGTCGGTTTTATTCTTGTGCTGCCTCTCGAACTCCTGATACATAAGTCAAGGATGTCAGTTAAATTCTCTTGATAAATATCCCCTTTGCCCATAATGTTTAATGTTTCAATCCATTGTTCCTTCATGCCCCTCATTAATGCAGTTTTTAACACATTATCAGGTAAAGGTAGCGATGCATAAGGAGATCTTTGTAACTTATACTGAAAACGTTCCACATACTCCTCTAATGTTTCATTTGGTCTGGCTATCATTTGAAATATTTCGTCTTTTAATTCTCTAGACCTACAATAATCTTGGTATTTCTTTAAGAAGGATTCTTTCATTTGATCCCAATTGTTGATAACCCCACCACCTAGCCCCATAAACCATCTTAAGGCAGCCCCTTTCAATGTAGAGGGGAATAATTTCAATTTTTGGGGATCGGTGGTGTAATCGTACCACCGACATAACACATCGAATTCGAATAGGAATGCATCCGGATCCTCTGATGTGAGTCCATGAAATGTGGGGATATGCTGAAGAGGGATAGCTTTCATGGGTGCCTTTGCTGCAGAATCCACTATAGGATATTGTAATGTAGAGGTTTGAGTGTTTGGCTGGTTTTGAGCGTTTGGTTGGTTTTGAGCCATGGGATCGAATATATGCCAATAACCTTCTGGGATATCTAGGAGGGTATTCCTAGGTTGGTTGGGAACGGTTTTGACAGGGATCTTTTTAATAGCGCTTCCTTTATCCGTAATAATGGGAATACCAGGTGTTTGAGGAGATTGAATCTCTTCAACAATGACTTTCGCGGCACTCCCCTTATCTGTGCTATCTAATGGCTGATTTGTTTCAAGAGGAGATTTTGGTTCCTCGGTTTCCCTTGTTTCTCCTTCTCCTTCACAAAAGTTGCTAGAGTTCCCTTCCTGCAATAATTCTGGAGTGGAATTTTCAACTTCTTGAAAGTCCTGCTCCTCAGTTTGACTATGCACCTCAGCACAGGCTACAGATGGTGATCCTGTGGCCTGAAGGGAACTAGTAGGTGGTTTAGAAGTGTTTTTATTGAAACCTAATGATGGCTGAGACTCTGTTTTCTTATAGATTTCGTCTATGAAGGTTGTTCGGCCAAGGGTCACCGGCCCCTTAGCTTTTTCAGGTTTGGATGGGGGTTTGATATTCTTTTCTGGTTTTTTCTGCTTAGTCATGCACTCAAAAATAAACTATCAACTTCTATTCAAACAAGCAAAAACAAATCTGTTAGGAAAGCGGATAGTGAGCAGGTCTTTTACATGCTCTGCACGTAGGTTCTTACCTTCCGTTTTTAGGATCCAACTCCTCCCTAGCAGGCTTGTACATCACTCTGAAAAAGACAAATGGCTTCACTCTTTCCCCGGCAACGGCGCCAAAATGTAGAGCTATAAAAAGGGTCTCTTTCACCTCTAATTACCTCACATTAATATGTCAACCCGAGAGCGTTTTGTCATTACAAAGAGTGACTCAATCCGAGGCTCATTTGTCAGAGTAATGCTAGTAGTACAGTGCTTTAAGAAATACAAGAGTAAATGGATGCTTAACTGAAATCAAATTGCTTTAAAGAAGTAAATCACACACTCAGGTAACTCAACAACTCATCAGTCAAGGGTTCGGTAATGATAAACCATCCCTTCAAAAACTGATAGAAAAAGAAATCAAGCATAGATCACAAGCCTGGGAGCTAAACAGTGACTGATACTGCTCACTACAGTCTTAGATCATCTCTCACAGCAAACCATCAAATGCAGATAAATAGAACAGCAAAGGAAATAAAGGATTAAACTATAATACTGAAATGGAACAGCAACTCTAAAATAGGACAGCAAATGAATACTAAGTCCCGCGGGTTATATTCAACTTAATCTATGCACTCTTTGCAATCAAGGAACATGTTGTTAATCTAAAGGCGAATGACACAAATCATATTAATGGAACAGCAATAACAGTTGGGAATTATGGAATAATACTGATGCATTAGAAACGCACACAACACAAATGTCAATAGAACAGCTCTGTAGCTTGACAGTAAGGATATGCGATTAACTCTAGAAAGGAATAAGAACGCAATGCAAAGTTAACACACAAATCTGGCTGTAGAAACTTCAATGATTCAACTTAAACAGAGCATGTAATCTGAACGTATAAGCATATCAAATAATCAACTAACAGTAATGAACAAACCACACATAAACGAAGCTGTAATGGTACAGAAGCAAGTGTCCTTCGGGGCCGGGCCCTTAGCCTCTAAGGATACACCGCTTTAGGTTAACGCAGATGCGAAGATGGAATAATCACCAGTCTTTCATTAATACATTGATCAAAAATACATCGAACCAGTTCTCAACAAAGCTGAATAACCAAATCGAATGTCTTACAAAAGATTACATCAAACGTATCTTATCTCGCCATTCTCTCCCTCCAAACTAACAGTACTTGTCTCTTTTTATAAAAACGATGGCGGAGATGTCCAAGCAATTAGATAAGTAAAGCAGCGATCCCTCAGGATCTTCGATCCTGAGGGATTCGCCAAACAGTTAACTTTCATCCAGTCTTTGCTATTGCGCTGAGCTGGTGTCCTCTCTCTCTTGCCCGAGCCAATTCTCCTTGATCTTGTCTCCCTATGTTTACGTTTGGTTCTCATCCAGAGGAACAGCGGTTATCTCCACTTCGTTCTTATCTTTAGAGCAGCAACCCTTCGTTTTCCTCTTTCCCTGTATAGAAAATAACCATTATCAGTGGCTAAGTTATACATATCGATTTTCACATGTTTTGTGATAGTTCCCTATGACTTTCTAAATCCATGATACAAAAGGTCGAGAGAATCTTAGACATATAACATATCAATTATATATTTTCTACACACACGACCAACAACGTCTAGTATTAGGACCTTGACGACCAACAACTTCCAAAAATTGTGGTCACAATGATCAGATTTATTCTCCTATTAGGTATGTATTCCTATGTTTCAGTTTTTCTTTCTAGATTTTATTTAATACTCTTTTTGTGTTTTCTTTCTAGCTTTTATTTACTACTCTTTTTCTGTGCTATGAGATGAACCACCCATATGAAATTTTCTGGCACCTACAGATGGAGACCACAGGCTTCTGCTCAACGAAATTGACCTCGAAGATCAAACAATAGGTATTTTAAAAAAAATTTATATGCTATAGGCTTCTACTATAATTTACTTGGTGTGTCATTATTCAGTACATTGTAGGTGACAATAAGCGAAAAATTCCAAAAAATCTCCCCGACTTGCTTTATACCACCGCCTCATGATTGTAGTTTGACATCCCATTTACACATTCGCAAAGGTTCCCTAGATTTGATACCACCATATGAGTGTAAGGTCGAGATGCCTTTTCGAGGTTTCCAAAAATTTTCTTGAAATGTACTAGCCTGCTTTGATACTATCCTATGTGTAACTTGAGATTATGTTTCTAGGTTCACAAAATTTTATCTAAATTTAACTGGCTTACTTTGGTATGGCCTTTTGATTGTAGGGTCAAAATTTCCTCCCCAAAACCTCACCGGTCTGCCTATTTTGATACAAATTTACACTAGTACATTTGGTCAAAATTCTGACACTTTTGTCGTATTGTCAGAAATTTCCTCAATTTTTATCAAATTTTCAAATCCCGCCAACAATTGTCGCTATGCCGACGTTTAGGGACATCGTTGCTTTTGCGATGTTTATGAATGTCATCGAAAATGTGATGTTCTAAACTATGCGTCGGTATTACGACGTTTTTAGGACACAACGTTGGAAATGTGACGTTTCTAAAATATGCGTCGGTATTGCGACGGTTTGGAGCAAATGTTGGAATTGCGACATTTCTAAACTATGCGTCGGTCTTGCGATGTTTTGCTCCAAACCATCGCAATACCGACACATATTTTAGAAACGTCGCAATTTCCATGTTTCTAAAATATGCATCGGTATTGCGACAATTTGGAGAAAATGTCATTAATGCATTAATATTTCATTCAAACATTTTTGTATATAGTTTCAAATTATTTCTATGTAAAAATATATATAAAAAATTATGAATCTAAAAATACTCCATATTGTTTAAACTATAATTCAAACAAATACATATAATTAGCTCAAATTTTAATTTAAAATGCAAATTATATTAATATAATTTCACATTTAAATATATTTTTTCTCATTAATATATAAATATAAATTTATGTTTACATATAATGTTATAATATAGTTTCAAAATAAACATCACATTAATAATTTCACATTCAAATATATTTTTTAAATAGAGTTTTAACTTACTTTTATATATAAATATAAAATAGAATACATTTTTTGAAAAATAAATATCTAAAATTATTATAGAATTCACACTGCATTTCAAATATATTAACAATTATATTTTAAATATAGTTTTGAAATAAGTTATTAGATTGGTGAATAAAATTAATTACATTTGAATTTTGTCCAATTTCTTTTTTGGTAAATTAATTTCATGAGGTTCACAAATCTGAAGTCAAATTTAAACCAGCTAAAATAAAAACTCTAATAATTTCATGAAAATCATCTAAAAAATTATTGAAATATCAAACTTTATAGTAGACCAATATGGGTTAAGTTAGTTTTATGAGGATCATGTTGGAAGTTATGTTGTTAATTTACATAGAACACCACTTTTTTTTAATAATATTTTTAGTTTCTATTTTTTTATCTTTATCTTCACGATTCTAATATGTTAAGTGTTTTTTAATACCACATACATTAAATTATATAAATTTATACATTTATAAAGAGTTATAATAGAAGAATAATAACTCAATAAAATATAAAAGTTAAATAGTTGGGGTGGCGGGAGGGGGAGGGGGAGAGATTCTCCTAAATCCCGATGGAATATGAAAAATAAAGTACTTTAAAAGTTAAATAGTTGGGGTGGTGGGGAGGGGGAAGGGGAGAGATTCTCCTAAATCTCAATGAAATATGAAAAATAAAGTACTTATGGGGGCTAGTCCAAAGAATGAACAATCTCACATAAATGTATGGGCTTCTTCCAGGTCTCCAATAGGATAATGATCGAGATGTCTCTAAGTTAGTGATCTTGGGGGATTCCCTTATCACTATTCAACACCTTCAAAAAGGTTTTCTCCTGAAGAAATACAATTTATCCCTCCCCCTTAGAAAAATCAATAGTACCCTAAAATCATTCTCTCAAAAGGCTTATTACCACATTTTAAGAAGCCAAAACAAAGAGGCAGATACACAAATGAATCAAGGCTTCCTTCTTGAAGGAAGCGGGTTAGTATGAGATCAATGACATGTCAGGTTGGAAAGATATTCCATGAATAATTCCACTCAATATAATTGTCCCTCTCTCTTGTTTTTCTAGTTGGATATATGCACCATGAGAATTATTGTTTGAATATTTCCAAAGCCCTCCTTTCTATGCCCCCGCTGTATCCTCCTATATATGCACATATTCGCATCACACATAACATTTGGCGTCAGGATCTCGTCATTAAGGTTGAGGTGGTGGTTTTTGGGGGTGTTGGCCACACGCCCATTTACCCCTCACAAGTGGAGTCTTATGAAATTGGACAACCCTTAATTCCCTCCTTTGACTTCATACCAAGTTCATTGATGGATATAGGGTGGGGAGAGTTAATGAATTTTGTGGTTGATTCGATCCCTCCGGCATGGGATTTCACAAGTATAAAGGTGGAATTACTGGTTGGTGTTAATATGATAAGGCAGAAAGTATCAGTTCAAGGGTGTGCCCTTGAGAGTCAAGACAACCCTTCTACTAGTTGGTGGGCTCTCCACACCTTTGTAAACTCCATCGATGCTAATAATTCTTTCAAACTTATGTGTCTCTTACTCGGTGTTGTGAACGTTGTCTCGCTCATCTCATTCAAAGCGAAAACATGGGGAATTCTCTTGTCTTTTCTTGGCTCAGTTTCCTCCTATGCAGTAAGAAGTTGGGAATATTTCCCCTCCAGGTTTTCAATGGATTTTTGTAAATCTCAAGAAGTCAAGTTGGAATTTTTTCCAGTGGGTGTTGAATTTCTCATCTTCGAATTTCAAGCTTCTTCACCACCCTGTGCGCATCCTGCAACCTTTTCCATGGAAATAGGTGTTACTGTGTTGAGGGCACCATCACTGGTGTAGCTTCATGCTTTCCAAGTCTTGCACAATTTTCATATGCAAAATTTGCCCTGCATAAATGCTAACTTCTTTGGTACCCTTTGTTCTATTCTGCTTTTTTTTCTTAGTTGGACAACTCCCTCCCTTTCTTCTAGCTTGTGTCTTTCCATGTTTTGATAAATTTTGGGTCTCCTCCTTATGTAGGAAGCTCCCCTAGCTCAAACCTCTCCCCCTCTATTTCCAAGCTCTTTTGGCTCCCTATTTGTGGTATCAAATCACACTTTGTATCTAATTTTGTGTTCCAACACTCGACTTTTGTCCCTTATGGGGAACAAAGACTACTATTTCTTTGCCTCAAGTTGCACAAGACAGTACAATTTTATGTCCACATCCCCATTATTGACATTTAGACTAATATTAATGCATAACTTTTCAATCATAGTATAATATTAAATTTCGTTATTACTTTTCAAACACTCCTTAAGTACCTCTTGTCCACATCAAAATGGCATAAGTAAGAAAAAGTTCTAAAATAAATTAGACTCGACATAATAAAAACAATATGCAAAAACTATAGTTATAGCTTACATACCTTTCCCGGGCCAACATTATATAACTCTACTTCACTAGGATGAACATTAACTAAGGCTTCACATATGCATCCACCAAATCTGTTACATCAATGTAGTCCCTAATACATGTACCTTCAAGAGTATTGTGACTGCATGGATGCCCTGTGCATGTTCATGCGGCCCGTTTTCCAGTTTCTCCCTTGTGCCTTCGTTCGGTCATGTGCATCGTGTGAGGGAACCCGCCCAAACGCGTTCGGGTCAGGTCGTTTCGTTTGAGGGTGGCCGTATCAAATTTACTAAGTTGTGACCGCAAGGGTGCCTTGTGCATGTTCGTGAGGCTTGTTTTCCATTTTCTCCCTTTTGCCTTCATTTGATCGTGTGTGCCGTGTGAGGGCACCCGCCCAAACACGTTCGGGTCAGGTCAAGTCGTTTCGTTTGAGGGCAACCGTATCAGATTTGCTAAGTTGGGACCCCACGGGTGCCTTTTGCACATTCATGCAGCCTATTTTCCATTTTCTCCCTTGTGTCTTCGTTCAGTCGTGCATGTCGTGTCGTGTCGTGTGAGGGCGCCTGCCCAAAGGCGTTCGGGTCGGGTCGTTTCATTTGAGGGTGGTCGTATCAAATTTTATAAGTTGTGATCGCATGGGTGCCTTGTGTACATTCGTGCGGCCCATTTGCCATTTTATCCCTTGTGCCTTCATTCAGTCGGGTGCACTGCGTTGTTTCGTTTGAGGGCACCCATCCAAACTCGTTCAGGTCAGGTCGTTTCGGTTGAGGGCACCCACCCAAACGCGTTCGGGTCAGGTCGTTTTGGTTGAGGGCGCCTGCCCAAATGCGTTTGGGTCGGGTCGGTGCAGTTGAGGGTGCCCGTATCAAATTTGCTAGGTTGTGACCGCACGGGAACCCTGTGCACGTTCGTACGACCTATTTGCCGGTTTCTCCCTTGTGCCTTCGTTTGGTCGTGCACGCTGTGTCGTACCATGTGTGGGCACCCGCCGATTCAAATTAAAATTGCAATATAGGGTTTAGGGTGCGTTATTGCATTATTGTTGCTTCAAGGGTTTGCTGAACAGACCCCAAAACGTTCATTTCCTTGCTACTTATAAGGTTCTTACTTCTGCCTAATTCACTATATACTCAGATCATGAATGTGAGAAGGCTGTTTGCGGATTATATTATTATTGTATCAACAATGTAATTATTTCTGAGTTGTTATATCTTTCTAGTCAAAAACCTCATCTTCAGAAATATTTTCTTGTCATTTTCAAAATTGACTGCTTCGTTGAGCACAACATCCAGCTTATCTAATACTTTATTGAAGCTATGAGCTCCATCTCTAGGGAAAACTTCTTTTCAGCTAACTCCACTGATTTTAATCTCAATTTTTCCAATTTCTTCCTTCTCTCATATGATACCTGAGCCTTTGCCTTTCTCTTCCCTTCTAATTTCGTAATAGTGTCATAGTGATGCCAGCCAACGTCTTTGGAAAGCCTTCCTAGCAGACAATACTTGTGACCTGGCTGAAGCCTCAACACTTTCAGAGCATCTGGAATGACCATTCTCTTCTTCCAGTCATATGGTGGGGGAACCCCTTCAAAAGCCCTTAGCCTAGAAAGTGCTGCAGCACCACGCTTGGTTTTGTGTGGAATCATTCCTCTAATTGTCCAGTAGTCAAATCCTTCTCTTACTTTATTGTCATTTGCCCATACCTAACCAATGAGAGCACAAGAACACCTATTTCTATAAAAGCACCTATAACTTCTCTTAATTTATTGTCATTTTCCCATAACTAACCAATGAGAACACAAGAAAACCTATTTATATAAAAGCACCTATAATACTTTTGTGGGTTTCACTAATATCCCTTTAGTTAGTGTGTGCACAGTAGCCTAGATCCTAAAGTGATTCCTGTACAATGATAATCCACTAGGTGTATTTGTTCTTAAAAAAATATGCATGGATAGATGTCCCATTTATGGCCAAGTTCCACCAAAATGGTTCCCCTACCTACCTAGTAACTACATTACATTTATTTCATGACAAGACTACCCTACAACCCACCAAATTTCTATCATATCCTTGATGTCAACAACAATTTGTTGTTCAAGATATAGCTAAGTTGGAACAAACTTAGCTCTAGAGCTTAGGATATTTTTCCACCTCTAATGTTTATAAACCAAAACATATAAAATTTCTAAAGCATGTGGGAGCCCTTTAAGTATCACCTTTCTTGTATTGACTCCATCTTAAAAATCATGAAAAATGTCCATAGATGAGTTATCCTTACTAAACCAAAAATTTCATTGAAAATAATCATTCATACCATAACATTACTACTTCCCTTTTAACCACATAAAACTTATTTTTAAGTTACCATAATTCATATTTAATATCACATAATTAGATTAAAAAATCAACCAAAATCCCTAGTTTATGAAATAAAAATTCAACAATTTTATATAATTAATAATTTAAATAAATGTCTTAGATCTAACCTCATTAATAATTATTTATAATCAACAATACCACTTATTTACCCAAACCCCTTATCAACCCCAAGAAAATTCTCACACATTTTATTTAATGGAATTTGAGTGGCTTTAAAAAACACACGTATTTCATTTCAATTTCAAAATGTAAAAAAATTTCAAATATCAAAAGTTTTAATTTCCCTCGTTCATTTCGCTACATTTGCATGGTTTGTCCAGGAAGGAGGGAGGATGCGGCCATACTGTCGTCGGTTTTGAGGAAGGATGAAACCATACTATTGCAGGTTTGGAGGAAGGATGCGGCCATACTGTCGCAGGTTTGGAGGAAGGATGTAGTAAGTAAAGAAATTGATCCCGAGTGCCTGTTGCAGGTCTGCTCTAATACATTTGGTTGAAGTCTGGTGATTTATTTCCTTCTACAGAAAGAATATGCTCTGATACATTGGATCCCGATTTCTTTGGTCCGATGATTTATTTCCTTCTACAGAAAGAATATGCTCAAGATTACCCACATTGTTGGGTGATGGCCCATCCCAAGACATCAATACCTGTCTCGCAGATTAAAAGGCCCTTCATTCAGCCCCAGAGCAGTGGGATCTGGAGAAGTAAAAGTCAAGGAAAAGTGGTGAAATTTGAAGAACATGTCGTCAAATGCCTCGGACAAGGTAATCCATGTATTCATTCAATAGTCCCACTAAAATATTTATTGTTGTAATGGATTTCCCTAAATATGGAGTGATTTTCGTTAAGTTATGTGTTTATCCAATGATAATGCAATGCCCTTTAGGTTTCTTTGGTTATTTTTTTTTCCCATTTGGTTATCTTGTATTTTATTAGCTCTGAGAATTTTTGGTCGGTTTCTACGGAAATGGCTATTTGGTTTCTATATGTTTTGGTTTGCTGATATGCCCATTTGGTTATTTTGTCTATGTTATTCTAAGAAGTTCTTGTTTGCATCTGCGGCAATGGTTGTTTGGTTTCTCTTTATTTTAGTTTTCTGATATACCCATTTGGTTAATCTTTCACATGTAACTGAGAAGTTTTGGTTTGCATCATGCAACAATGCGTATTTGTTTCCAATGTGTTTACTTTAGCTGATATGCTCATTTGGTTACTTTGTCCTTATATTTGCGAGAAGTTTTAGTTTGTGTAGAAATTATATACATTAAGCATGCATATGTCCTAGATTCCCCTGATCTCAAAATATTTAACTTCTTGCAAGATACAGAATCATTCCACTGTTAATCTATTTCGAAAAATTAATTGCACACACATGTGAAGCATAAATAAAAACAATCGCACATAACACAGTTGTTTAAAGGGAAAGCCTGAAGCTGAAAACCCCAACTATAATATATTATGTATCATGGAATCATATGACAATCCTCATACAAATATTAGTACATCAAGCTCTCAGTACAATACAATCGTCATACACTAATTAGGAAAAATCTGCAAATCCATGCACCGATCTTTGCCCCCTGCTAGCCTGCCTCCACTGCGCAATCCCTGCTAAAGAATAGCTCAGAATGAATTCGAATTACACTTGCCTTGACTGTGCAATCCTCATTGGAAACTCCAATGTGTGTGTAATTCAATCAATGCATCACTATAGTCACAACAGATAGTCCATCTTTCCCTTTCACCTATCACTCCTCTGGGTCTCCATTGGAACTGCCATGCACTATAGTTAACTGTTTTATTGTTCAGTTGATTAATGAGTTATTATTTGTGAATTAATTAACTAATTAATTCACTCCACTCTCACTAGTGTATCACTCAGTTAGACTAGATACAACTAGCTCAACTGAGTCTAACTGAGTTAAACTAAATACAACTCCATAAACTACTTTTCCAACTCTGTCATAACTCTGCCACTTGAGTTCTAACTGAGTCCTCCATGCATGAACTCTAGTAAACCCTTGGGAATTGCATAATTCCCTCAGTCCACTGATCTGCCACATCTGTGCACTTAAACAAAGTGCTCCAAGATAATAAGTTGTTGTTTATTGTCTGTTTATTATTAAGAGTTAACAATAATCGACATGCATCTATTTTTAGATCGAAGATCTATAAATAGACTTCGCCCAATATTCTAGAAATAAAATTTCATCTATTTTTCCAACTTGACCAACCATCCACAAATAGCGTCTTGCAACTTTTGAAATATGATCACCATGTCTAAAAATAGACATAGTCTAAAAGTAGACTTGTGCCAAAAATAGCCTGCAGACCCACTTACTGAAGGCGACTCTTTTCACTAAGCTCATCATCTTGTTGAATCTCAACACTCCCTCTCAACAAGATAGGGATTATCTTTCATCCCAATCCTACCTCTATGGTATTCGAATTTTCTCCTAGTGAGCGCCTTCGTCAGAATATTTGCATCTTGATCCTCCGTAGGAATGTACTGAAGCAACATGATCTTCCGCTACACACAATCTTTGATATGATGATACCAGATATCAATATGTTTAGATCTATCATGAAACATAGGATTAACTGAGAGTTTAATGCAACTCTGATTATCTCAATGTATCATGTGGGATCTAAATGTGAACCAAACAAACCAACCAGGATCTTCCTCATCCAGATACCCTCACATGCAGCTTGACTTGCTACCATTTATTATGCTTCCACTGAACTGAGTGCCACAGATCTTTGTTTCCTGCTGTACCAAGAAACTGTCATAGTTCTAATACTAAAAATCCCTCCTGATGTGCTCTTTCTATTTGTTGGGATTCCTGTCCAATCTGCATCCGTGAAGCCATGCAACTTCACCTCATCCATCTGTCTGTACCATAAACCATACTCAGATGTGCCCCTGAGATATCTCAGGACATGCTTGCCTGCCTTCCAAAAGAGCTTGGTAGGCTTAACCATCGCTTATGAAAGTTGGTTCACCGCATAGCATATGTTCGGTCTTGTATTGACTAAATACATGAGCGAACCCACCAATTGTCGATAAACAGTGGCATCCACTACCTCTGCCGATGTAGCATCCTCTTTCTTCCGTTTTCCTGGAAGAGGAGTGTCGATAGGCTTGTAGCCTTGCATTTGAAACTTCTCTAGTATCTCCCGGGCATACTTGCCTTGAGACACAAACATTTCACCTTCCCGCTGCCATATTTCCAATCCAAGGAAATAATGAAGGAGGCCCAAATCCTTCATCTCAAACTCCTTTGCAAGATCTACCTTGTATGAGTGTATCAACTGCTCATCACCCGTTAGTATTAAATCATCAACATAAAGAACAATGATTAAAATCTTACCCTCCACCACAATCTAGTATAGGTTTGCATCTGCCTCACTCTTGGTGAAGCCAAGTCCAGTGAAATAGCTATCGATCTAAGTGTACCAAGCATGTGGTGCTTGTTTTAGCCCATACAATGCTCTTTTGAGCCTGCACACATGCGACTCGCTGCTGAAGATCTCAAATCCTTCAGGTTGCTCAATGTACACCTCTTCCTCAATGATCCCATTAAGGAACGCAGTCTTCACATCCATGTGATGAATGTGCCAACCCATCTGTGCTGAGAAAGAAAGGATGGTCCGTATGGAAGAATACCGTGCGATAGGTGCAAAGGTTTATTCATAGTCATTCCCCTCAATCTGTGAGAAGCCCTGAGCAACAAATCTTGCCTTATACTTCTCGACGCTCCCATCAGCAGCTTGCTTTACCTTGTAGATCCATCTTGATCCTATAACTGATTTTCCCATCGGCCTTGGAACAATCTCCCAAGCAATGTTTCTGACAATGGAGTCATACTCCTTCACCATGGCATCTACCCATGTTGGCTCCTGCACTACTTTTTCAAAAGAATATGGATCTGTCACGATACACTTGCTCATAAGAGCCATGTATCCAGTAAATTGGTCAGGTGACTGTCTCTGTCTATGTTGTGATGTAGGAACTCCTACATTCTATTCCGCATCAAGATTCTATCTCTCAGCTTCTATGGTACGCTTTCTGCCTTGTATGACGTTTGGTTCTGCATGGGTGGACTCCTCCACTCCATGAATATCCTCCTGTGGCTGATCCACATCTAGAGGCTCATCTTTGGGAGCAAGAAGTTCCTCCTCTTCATGAAAGTGTAGCTCCCTCTCAAGTGACAACTTCATGGCTTTCACCTCATTGAATTTTATATCTCGTCACACCACAGTCATTCGACTGTCTGGAAAATACACACGCTAATTATGGGGTGTTTCTGTGTACCCCAAAAATATCCCAACTTCTGCATTCGACTCCAGCTTCTTCTTGGCATCCTTTGTCACATGAATGTAAACAGATGAGCCAAAAATCTTCAAATGAGAAATATCAGGCTTCTTACCAGTAAAAGATTCTTCAGGTGTACTCATGCCAAGTACTTTATGAGGACAAAGGTTTTGCACATAAATCACAGTGTTGCATGCTTCCACCCACAAGTGCATCGGTAGGCCCTGGTCATGTAGCATCGCTCGTGTAGCACCCACGATCGTTTTGTTCTTCCTCTCAGCGACCCCATTCTGCTGTGGGTTATGAGGCACTATGAGTTCTCTTCAAATTCCTTCTTTTCTACAAAATTATTTGAATTTTCCTGAGATGTATTCACCACCATTATCGCTCCATAGAGCTTTCACTTGCTTCCCTGACTCCTTCTCCACCAATAATTTGAACTCATAGAACTTTGAGAACATTTCACTCTTCTTCTGCATGAAGAAGATCCAACATCTACGAGAATAGTCATAAAAAAATATAACATAATACCTATGTTTTGCTGTTGAAGCAATCGAGAAAGGTCCACACACATCTGTGTGAATTCTCTCCAGGATCACCGAAGTACAGTTCTCCTTCTCATGAAATGTGGTCTTCAAAAACTTACCCATAGTACATCCCTTGCACTGATCTGAATACGAAAGAGTACCCTTGGGATGTCCAATAGAAATCTGTTGCAAAATATTCAAAGTGCCATGGTGAAGATGGCCCAATCTCCTGTGCCATAATTTTCCCTCATCCCGGCTCACCACTTCTTCTTCTTTTCCCACCATTGCAGCACAACCATCTACCTCCAGCTTGTAGAGATTCTTAATTCAAACCCCTATCTTCTTGGTTTCACCCGTTGTTTTATGTCAAAGGAAGGCTTTTCCCTCACTGAAAACAACATCATAACCTTTGTCTTCCAGCATTGCGACCGAGACCAAGTTCTTCTTCAGTCCTGGAACATGCATAACATTCTTCAACAAGAATGGATTACCAGACTCCCTCTCAAAGGTAATGGTCCCAATGCCATTCGCACTGTACCGACCATCATCACCCATCTCTATATGCATCTGGAGGTCCTTCTCCTCCAAGTCACTAAACAACTCCTTGTCTCCCGTCATATGGAAAGACGCACCACTATCAAGATACCACATCGATCCCATACAGCTTAAAACCAAGCATGCGATAAAAGAGAGATCAAGTTCAAATTGCGAGGCTAAGGCCTCTCTAGCTATAGCTCCAACAACCCTCTTGTTCTTCTTCTTCTGTGGATAGTTAGTGGTGAAATGCCTATGTTCGTGACAGTGAAAACACTTCACTTTGGCAAATCCCGCTTCTTGCCTTTAGCTTCATATTTTGAAGGAAATTTCTTCCCTTTCCCTTTCCTTGCTTTGGTAGCCAAAGCGCAATTCTCTTCATCTTCATTCTTCGATGAAGATCCATCCTTGGTACCCCACCTTATCTCCTCTTGCACAAGATCTGACCAAGTTGCTCCCATCCCGGCAGTTTCTCTGGTCCATTGACAGAGTCTTCGTAGCTATGCCAACTCTTCGGAAGCCCAAGGAGAGCCAAGCTCACCAAGTCTTCATCATCAAAAATAACCCCCACACTTCCCAGTTCATCTTTGCAGTGGAGAAACTTCGTGAGGTATTTTGGAATACTGTCGCCCTTCTCCATTTTTATTTTTTTGAGCTTGTCTTTAAGCACCAACTTCCTCTGGTCACTTCTGCTTTGGAAAAAATCTTTCAAAGCCTTCCACATTAAGAATGGAGTGGCTTTCCCATGAAGGCTAGACACAATATGGTCCTTCACACCTTCCAACAGAATTCTTCTCGTCTTTTCTGTCTTCCTTTGCCATGCGTCAAGTAATGTAGCATCGCCAGATCTCGTCTTAGAAACATCACTATCGATGAACTCCTTCAGTCCTTTATCCTCCAGCACCGCCTCCATCCTGTCCTTCCAGGCTATGTAATTCGAGCTCCCATCAAGATCATACTCCAATCGCAACCCATTGAAAGCCATTTCAATGTATACTCAACTTCTGCACCAAGAATCTTCTGTAGAAAATTCGAATTGTCCACTAGCACAAACTCACCAATTCTTCACAATTCCAATCTTCAGGAATTAACAATGCTCTGATACCATGTATAAATTATATACATTAAGCATGCATATGTCCTATATTCCCTTGATCTCACAATATTTAACTTCTTGCAAGATACAGAATCATTGCGCTGTTAATCTATTTCAGAAAATTAATTGCACACACATGTGAAGCATAAGTAAAAACAATCGCACATAACACAGTTGTTTAAAGGGAAAGCCTGAAGCTAAGAACCCAAACTATCATATATTATGTATCATGGAATCATATGACAATCCTCATACAAAGCTTAGTACATCAAGCTATTAGTACAGTACAATCGTCATACACTAACCAGGAAAAATATGCAAATCCATGCACCGATCTTTGCTCCCTGCTAGCCTGCCTCCACTGCGCAATCCCTGCTGAAGAATAGCTCAGAATGAATTCGAATTACACTTTCCTTGACTGCGCAATCCTCATTGGCAACTCCAATAACACTGTTACCGATGAAATAGGTAACTACACTGGTACCTACTTTTTGACGTAGCAAGAAAAACACCCAATTTTAAAAAGTGGTGATGCAGAATCATTTTTTTTTTAGCATGTTTTTGGCACTTTAATTTTTATTTTTTTTTAATAGTTTTTTCTTTGATGCTTTTTATGTCAATTTTGAATAGTGGCGGCGTATCATCACCAACGTTTTTTTAGAGGATTGATTTTGACACTATACATTTTCTAATGTCTTCTTCTTCCATGAGATGTTTATTTTTAAGTGCATTTATGTACTTGTGTTTTGAAAAAAAAAAAAAAAAAAATTTAAATAAAAATTTGTAATGACATCTTCACTTTTTCACATAGATAAAAAAAGGAAAAAGGGTCAATATTATAAAGTTTAAATTTTCTACAAGTTTATGTATTGCTAATTAATTTTTCAATGCACATCAAATAATTGTCGCTAAAAAACCAATATTTTGAATGATATGAAAAAAAATACAAATTTTCAATATAAATAGAATGCAAAAAATACCCTTTTAGAGACTTTTTGTTAAAAAAACATGTTAAATAAACTAATTTTTGGGAAAATTTTAACAAAAAAACTTAAGAAAATAGCATTTTTATTGAATTTTATGTCAAAAAATAATTGTAATCACATTTTTTTTGCAAAAAATAAGGATTATTCTCATAAAATATGAAAGTCTAAACATTACAAGTAAAACTGATTAATAGATCTAAAAAATGAGCTTTGTTTGCAAGCATAACTTAAAGATCCTCAACAATATCAACTAATACATGTTCAACATCATCTAGAACATCATTGATGGCTTCTTCCACAACATTTTCTACTTCATTTTGGTCATTTTGATCTTCTAATGGATCTTTCATGTCTGCAAATCTTTCAAAGTGTCCCTTTCCAATCATTCCATATAATGGTGGTTGAGGTTTCTTTGCTTTTTTTGCCACACATGATTTATTAAAATCCCATTTCCTCAAACCAACTTCTTGCTTCGCATCTGGAAGGAATTCAAGAGCATTAATTATTTGTTGAATAAATTTTCATTGGACTGGGTCTTTCTCAATGGCAATGAAGTTTCTTCCTTTTGGTAGGCAACATGCTAGTGTTGTACCTAATCATCAAAGCACAAAAGAAATAAGAAAATTAGTATAAAAACATAAAAAGTAAAAAATAAAATATTTAAATTTAAATTTGTATAATAAAACTTACCTGAACCTAAAAATAGATCTAAAACCCATATTCTTCATTTGACGGTATCACCCAGCCTGCCTCCAGCCCTCGGCTACGCGGAGGGAAATTCCAAAAATCGCCCTCCGCCCAGCCAGGGGCCAGAGGCAGGCTGGGCAGCCCTTGACGACGCCACCTGGCCGGCCTCTGCCTAGCTAGGGGCGATTCTCAGAATCGGCCTCTGCCCAGCTGGGGGTGATTCTCGGAATCCCCTCCGCCCAGCCGGGAGTGATTCTCGGAATCAGCCTCCACCCAGCGGGGGGTGAATCTCGGAATCACCCTCTATCCAGCTGGGGGCTAGAGGCAGGCTGGGCAGTGCCGTCGAGGGTTGCCCAGCCTGCCTCCGGCCTCCGACTGGGCAGCCTATGATGGCGCCACCCGGCTAGGATGAGGGAGATTCTCGGAATCACCCTCTTCCCGGTTGGGGGCCGGAGGCTGGTTGGACGGCACCGTCAAGGGCTGCCCAGCCTACCTCCGGCCCCCGGCTGGGCGAAGGGCGATTCCGAGAATCGCCCTCCACCCATTCGTGGGTCAGAAGTAGGCTGGGCAGCCCTTGACGGTACCGCTCGGCCTACCTCTAGCCCCCAGCTGGGTGGAGGGCGATTCCGAGAATCACCCCCGACTGGGCGGAGGGCGGTTCCGAGAATCACCCTCTGCCCAGCCGGGGGCTAGAGGCAGGCTGGGCAGCGTCATCGAATCGCCCTTCGGCCAACTGGGAGTGATTCTCGGAATCGCCCTCTGCCTAGCGAGGGGTGATTCTCGGAATTTCCCTCTGCCCAACCAGGGATGATTCTCAGAATCGCCCTCTACCCAGCGAGGGGTGATTCTCGGAATCGCCCTCCTCCCAGCCGCGGTTGATTCTCGGAATCACCCTCCACCCTACCAGGGGTGACTCTCAGAATCACCCTCTGCCCAACCGGGGGTTATTCTCAGAATCTCCCTCCGCCTAGCTGGGGGCCTATAGTCGGTGGCACAACTCGACTGTCACCTCCTATCTCCTCGACCCACTATCAGCGGGGAGGGCTTACCCCTGGACCCCCCCTCTACCTAGTCAGTTGGAGGCAAGTTGGGGACCCTCGGACATGGTGCAACTCCGTCGTCCTCCGCCCGGCTGTGTGGAAGGTGATTTTGGAGAATCTCCCTCAAATTTCAGCTGCCAGGCTCTGAGGCCACCCGGTGGGCGCCATCGAGGCTCGTTGTGTCCGCTCAAACAGGGCCGCAGGCAGCCGGCGGTGCCCTCGATGGTGCCACCCAGCCTACCTCCGTGCCCCTGTGTGGGCAAGAGATGACCGAAGAATCACCCCCAACTCGGGGCAGGGGCGATTCGAGAATTTCTCTTTGCTGGTTGCAGGGCGGGTCTACAATCACCCCTCAAATCGGCGCAGACGACGCCCCCGAGAATCACCCCTGGCCGGACGAAGGGCGCCCGAGAACAACTCCCCGTACGGGTTGGAGGGCGGCATTTCGAGAATCACACCGTCGTTGCGTAGAGACCCGAGAATCACCCTCACGGCGCAGGGCGATTTCGAGAATCACCCCCGTTGCGGAGGGCACTCTTGAGAATCACCCCGCTGGGTGGGAGGGGAAACCGAGAATCACCCCCGGTGATGGAGGGTGATTCTCGTCCGGTGTAATGTCTCTCCAGGCGGATCGAAATCCCCCCCGGCCGGGCAGAGAGTGATTCCGAGAATCACCCTCCGCCTAGCTAGGGTGATTCCCGAATCGCCCTCCACCTAGGCCGGGTGATTTCGAATCGCCCTCCACCCAGTCGGGGGTGACCCCTTTGACCGCCCTCCGCCCGCCCGATCGCGTAGGGCCGGCCGGGGGCAAAGACCGTCGAGGGTCGCTAAGCCTCGCTTTCTCGCCCCGGTTAAGCAAGTAAATTAATTTTTATTTTATTTTATTTTTTTCAAACACAAACTATTTTAAATTTTTTATTTTTTTTTAAACAAAAACTATTAAAACAAAATAAATAAATAAAATGTATTGTTTAATATAAAAAAACTATACAATTAAAATTTTGAAATATAAAAAAACAACAAAAATAAATTAAAAAATATGTTTTAAGAAATAAACAAACAAATATAAAAAAACAATTATTTTTAATTTTAATTTTTTTTAAATTAAAAATATTGTTATTTAAAATATTAAAAAAAAAATAAAAAAATTAAAATATGTTTTAAAATATAAACAAATAGAAGATTTTAATTTTTAATTTTTATTTTCTTAAAACTAAAACAATTATAATTTAAAATATAGAAAAACAATAAAAAATTTTAAAAATATGTTTTTATATATAAACAAACAAATATATGAATAATAAATTTTTCATTTACTTGTTGATTTTTAAAAATTGTTTAAGTCATATAATTTCTCCATAATTTCATGGTTCAAGTAGCTTGAAAACTTAAGATTTAAAAACTTGAGATTTACAACTTGTCATTAAGGTTTTTATGCACTGCTAAATTTCATCTTTAATGATATGGTTGAAAATAATTACAATTTTAGGGTTGTTTAGAGTCAAGATATTTTATGTTTAACAACATGAATAAAAATTGTTCGAAATGATAAGCCCTTCAGACATGATTTTGTTTATATTTAACATCATCTATCAAAAAATTTAGAATTTTACGATTTTTCAATGTCCTAATATGTTATCTTTAATTCCATTGTTACAATGTGTCAAAAGTGTGACACAATGTTTTTTTTGTTATTCCAACATCAACTCGTTTTGTTTTGAGGGTGTTTTTTCAATCATTTTTTCAAGAAACAATTTTGTTTTTAGCATAATTTTATAAAAAGGTGAAATTTGACCTTGAGAAAAAAACAAATGCGTTCTGGAATACACACTTTTTGTTTTTGGGGAGTTTTTTCATGTTTTTTGAGTCTTTTTGGGCTAGAGTTCCCATTTTGAGGTAATAGTTCCTATTTCATCGATAACATTGTTCAATGTGTGTGTGACGCAACCAATGCATCACTATAGTCACAACAGATAGCTCATCTTGCCCTTTCACCTATCTCTCCACTGTGTCTCCACTGGAACTGCCATGCATTGTAGATAATTGTTGTATTGTTCAGGTTATTAATGAGTTATTATTTGTGAATTAACTAACTAATTAGTTCACTCCACTCTCACTAGTGTATCATTCAGTTAGACTAGATACAACTAGCTCAATTGAGTCTAACTGAGTTAAACTAAATACAACTCCATAAACTACTCTTCCAAATCTGTCATAACTCTGCCACTTGAGTTCTAACTGAGTCCTCCATGCACGAACTCCAGTAAACCTTTGGGAATTGCGTAATTCCCTCAGTCCACTGATCTGCCACATTTGTGCACTGAAACAAAGTGTTCCAAGAGAATAAGTTGTTGTTTATTATCTGATTATTATTAAGAGCTAATAATAATTGACATGCATCTATTTTTAGATCGACGATCTATAAATAGACTTCGCCCAATATTCTAAAAATATAATTTCATCTATTTTTCCAACTTGACCAACCATCCATAAATAGCATCCTGCAACTTTTGAAATATGATCACCATATCTAAAAATAGGCATAGTCTAAAAATAGACTTGCGCTAAAAATAGCCTACGGGCCCACTTAGTGAAGGTGATACTTTTCACTAAGCTCATCATCTTGTTGAATCTCAACAGTTTGCATCTGTAGCAATGGATATTTGGTTTCGATGTGTTTTAGTTTACCCATAGGGTTTTGATGTTTTTTTTTTGGCATTTGCTCGAATGGCCTTTTGGGTTTTGATGTCTTTTCAGCTCTGGAGTGTTTGGTTTCCCTAATGGAGAACATTTATTTGGTCCCAGAACTCGATACTTCTTCCTTGACTGATTTTATGGTTATTCCTGTCCTCCCAAAACTTGTACCATGTGAAGAAATAGACACGGATTTTGCCAGAAATCCTGTGCCTCTCGTGGCTGTAGGGAGGCCTGATTCTGGAGGAAAAGAAGGGGCTTTGATCCAGCTTCTTGCTAATCATTTCCTTGTTCAATTCGAGCCTTCACAACAGATCTTCCAATATGATGTGGAGATTTCTCCACAGCCATCCAAGGAGGTGGCTAGGCGTCTGAAACACAAATTAGTTCAAGAGAATTATGTTCTTCTATCCAATGTTATCCCTGCTTTTGATGGTTGAAAGAGCTTATATAGTGCTACTGAATTTCAGAAGGATTAAATGGAATTTATTGTTTCTTTTCCTATAAAATCTGCCAAAAGCCTTTTTTCCTTTAATGCTAGAGGGCATCAATTACCTGGTTCTGATTGTCAAGGAGGAGCCAGTAGCATAGATGAGAAATTGTTCAAGGTAAGCCTTAAGATTACTTCAAAACTTGATGGGAAGGACTTAGAAGAGTTTCTGAAGAATAAAAAGGATCATGTAGCTTTTCCTCAGGACTTTATACATGCATTAGATGTCATTCTTAGAGAAAACCCAACAAAGAAATGCTATCCTATAAGAAGATCCTTGTATTCTAGCTCAATGGGAAGTGAAGTCATAGGAGGAGGAGCAGTTGGATTAAGGGGATTTTTTCAAAGCCTTAGGGCTACTCAGAAAGGGTTGGCCTTGAATGTATAATTCTCTATTATTGCATTTCATGAAAGCATTGGTATAATTCCATACCTCCAGAAGAGATGTGATTTTCTGCATGATCTTCAATTTAGGAAGTCAAGGTGTTGTCTGTAGAAGAGAAGAAGGAAGTAGAAAAAACTCTGAATAACATGAAGGTTTTTGTTTTCCATTGAAAACACCAAAATCATTTCTAAGGTTAATAAATATATCAAAAGGAAAATAATTGAAATGATAGAAATTGAGCTAACCACAAAATATTTAAATAGGGATGAAAGTAATAAGCTAAGTGAAACATGGAAACCTTTACTTCAAACTCTTCCAGCTTTCTCATATCCTTGTCATAATGGGTAGACTTCTTATGATGAACTATGCATGAAATTAGGGTTGCATCATTGTTAATGTAAACATGAACCATCAACGTTCTTTGAGCTTAAATTAATCTTGAAGGTGAACCCTTATTGAGGATCAAAACATTGACATGAAGCTAAACAAAACGCTTTTCCCATCATAATTATTTCTTGCTTTGAGAAATAATGGTCTACAATTTCACATAGTACAAGGTTGTAATAGCTATTTTGTATAGTTAGATGAGTAACGAGGAAAATCAATTTAAATTAAATATGGATTAATTTAATGTTATTATTCATAGCATCATTTAAAATAAGATTCCAAACAATCATGTGTTTCAGAGAATTAGTATATTACAGAACATGATTTGTTTGGAATATTGGGGATTTAAAGATCGAATGTTATTATTCACAGCATCATGTTTTTTTTTTCTATGGTAGGCTGTACAGAATTTATAAAAACGAGAGATAAGGCCCGGTTAATGGATTTTACTCTAAACTTTGCCTAAGGCTCCCAAGGCTTACCTTGTACTCAAATACAGAGTAACAAAATGAAAGAAAAAAAGAGTAGAGCATGGACATCAGAAGACCATGAGAAGTTTAAGTGTTCAGGCATAATACAAATGTGCAAAACAATCTTGAGTAATGCCAAATCAGAGTCCTCTGTACATAGAAAATACTAACATAATTAGAACAAATGGATAGAAATAGGTCTTTATTGCATCCATAACAAGCCATGAATGATAGCGCTCCAAATAATTGGTTGTATAAGCGATTATCATTATCGATAGGAACAAAATTATTGCATTCTACAATAAGATGCACAGTACATATTTTTACTTCTCAAGAAACAGGGAAATCCCACCAAAACCTCTCTGTCGGAACTGGGATGGATATGTTCACTAGGGATACCCAACTCTAGAGAAGAACCAACGAATATCAATATGTAATGTTGGATAGCTAGGAGAGATGCCTTGGGATTGAAAGCCCACATACTTTTGAATATAAACTCAGACTTACAGGCTGCACCATGCACGTCCCATGTAATTGGGTCATAGTATGGAATGATTTAAATGATTTGTAAGGATGTCGGGCACATACCAATTACCTTTTTCCAATGCTGACTATAAGTATGTGTACATGATGATGCCAAAATAGGTTTTCTTGTAAATATGATGCCATTATTCCTCATGCAGAAGAGATAATTTATGTGAGTTGAAATGAATTTGACATTTTCCAGTCGGAGACATCACAAAGTAGAGTTACTGCTAACATCCCAAGAATACCGTAGTCACAGCACCATGATGAGAAACATGGTCAAGATTACTGTAGGTTATATGATATCCAAATATCAAGGAAAATTGGGATAAAAGAGATAGCTATCAGGATGACAATTATCTGTTATTATAAGCACTAGATGTCATCAAAATGCATACTATATGTAGATATAATTTCAACTGGAAATGCTACGTGAAGCAGAATTACTATCCTTTACATTGTAATACACACACACACACACACAAGCCCTTTTTATCTAGACATATTGTAGCTTGAATAAGGGCTCCATCCAAATACATATGTATACCCATAGCCTCCATTCAGGCAGATCTCGTAGCTCAAACAAGAATCAACTTGTAGTTTCGCTTCATGCTTTTCTGAAGCCATGGTGCTACTTCGAACTGAGATCTTATGAAGCACCGCACTTGATCATCTTTAGCCTTTACAAGATCTGAACTGAAATGTGCATTGACATGATTGAACTAAGATTTACACTGCACCAATGTACAAGGTTATATATATATATGTCATGTCTACCACATTTCACTGTCATTTAAGATCATTATCTTGAGCTAGGATCACTTTCACGTTTCTTTCTTACTCAGAATGATAATAGTTTCCATAAATCAGATTACTTCGCATCACATGGGTATATAGCAGAGCTTAGATCTTGCGGAGACAACTTTCATTGTAATCACTATCATGCTTCCAAATGTATCGCTATTATATGACCTAATTGCTACTATGTACCACTGTCTCAAGGGTTACTGTTATGTAATAAGGTGACTGCATATATAACAAGAGTGACTGCCCTATAACAAGGTTGCTGCCATTATAACATGAGAGTCTTTCCTTATAAATTGAACTGCTTCTGTTATTCAGTCATGGTTTTTATTCTTATATTATTCTTCTGTTGATGAATTTGTGTTACTGGTTTGTTAAATGAGGTCTTCAAGGGCTAACCAATATCAAAGAATTGGTACTGAATTGTCTTACCTAACTAAGCTCTGATTGGGCGAGGTCTTGAAATGTCTTCCTCTTGTTTGAAGCTGCATTTTCCTGCTAAACACTAAAATATACATAGTGCTCAAATGGAATTTATTCAGTCTGGATAAAGCCTTAAGCATAAATCATGTATCATGGTTGACTTAAATTGGTTAACTTAAAATTTTATTTTGATGAATAAATGATCATTTTTCAGATGTGCTTCATTCAACATAACTGTTATAAGTTGAATTCCATAGGACCACTTTGTTTTTCTATGCAAACTGTCCATATTTTGATTACAAATAAAGTTGATTAAGAGTCAAGACAATGATAGATTTAGATTCTATCAGGGTTTCATTTTATGAAGAAGTATTGTATCGTAATGTTAGTGTAAATTCTCGATTATTCATGAATTTGTTGATTATGGAGTGGCAAACCCAACTCTATGGAACTATTAAGGCATTGGGGCTCTACATGTAGTTATTATTACTTATAGATGTTGGGTTGTATTGCACGAAAATCCACAGATGAAATATATGGACATGTTCAAAATTTATATGCAGAAAGAATCATTCAGACCTTTACTTTTGAAGTATTGTATATCATACCATTAGTGCAAATTCTTGATTTATTCACAAATGTTGGAATCCAAAACCCAACAGAATGATTCTTAGACTTAAATTCTCTTTTGCTTATCATACCATTAGTGCAAAGTTTTGATATATTCACGAATGCTGGAATCCCAAACTCAACAGAATGGACCTTAGACTTAAATTCACCAAGTTGTTGAGGCCTTAGACTACATCCATGTGTTATTGCTTATAGATGTTGGGCTTTATTTCACATAAGCTCCCACAAATATCTCCACACATTAAGAATTTCCATGTGGAAAGAGACATTCATACCGTGATTTTGAAAAGGATGCATTGGATGTGGATTCTTGCATTACTGTTGATATTGATTTGAAATTTGTCTTTCTTTGAATGACTGTCTAGCAGACTAGTTACAAGGTACATGGTTGTTTCAAGACCTCTATGTACTGGAAACAAGTGAAATGAATTAAACTTAATTTTCCCTTTTTTTCCTTTAAAGAAATATCTTTATATTCCATATGAGGAATATGCATGTTACGGTCCTTGAGGAACTCTCAAACAACAAGGCTTGAAACCATTACAAGGATATACTTATTATGAGCTCAAACATATCATATGTGGGAATTGAACCTTAGTGGGGAGGATAACAACATTTCTCCCAGCCACCCGAGCAACATCCAATTGAATGAGCTTAATCTTCTCTAAACCCTAAAATTAAGGAATTAATTTAAGATCACTATTTACCACTCCTTTTTTGTACAATCCACATTCCAATCCACATATATCCATAATAATTTCATTCAATAGGCATTTCCTAAGCTTTTCCATTGTAGTTGAACATGTTAACAAAATTCTTGAGTATGATGTTCAGTGCTTTTGGGGAGCTCTCGTGTTGCAGCCAAAATTGTTTTGAGTAATCTCTGAAGTAGATTCTTTGGTTTGAGTTAGCCCTGCCTCTCAACTAGGTAGTAGAGAATACCCATAAGAAGATGGTTATTTCAGATTTAAGGTTTTATCTTCAGAACGTTACATGGGAAATGTCATTACATATGTCAACCATTATACATGCATAGTAAAATTTAATTACCGCAAAGCTTCAATGTTATCTTCTGAACATGCCACTTGTTACTTGTTTGAGATTCTAGGTTATCTACTTGTAACTTATTTTTTATTGTCACAAAATATTCCTAAAAATTCTATGGCTCTAATGCACAGAAATTTACTTTATAGATGAAGACATTAGATATATTATGTGCATAAACTCTATTTTCTATTAAAACCTAAATTTACTGATTATTTGATTCATGGTTTCCCAAAATCAAGCGCTCTTCCTCTCCTTCATCTATTTTTTATGAGTGTTTAGAACAAAGTTCCCCTTGTTATTTGTTTTCCTTTTAATTCTTTAATTAATTTGTGCTGTCACTGGAAACATGGCACCTTAGAGGCAAGCAATAGAGGATTGAAAAAGCATGGTGTGCTTCACATTATATGCAACATCCTCTAACCTCACCATTAACTTTGTAGTCATCAGCTTTGCTTCCATAGCCAATATTCTCATGTTGTTGATTGCTTTGCATTTGAGTTGTGCTGTTAAATCCATTCGATGTTTGTTGTGGATTTATCAAAATATATTTTTTTAATATTTTTTAGTTTCCATCCGAAGAGCGACGTTTAGGTTCTGTCGCAAGAGCGACGTTTAATTTTCATCAGAAGAGTGATGTTTTGTTTTCGTCGTAAGAGTGATTTTTGTTGTGGATTTATCTAAATATTTTTTCTTAAAATATTTTTAGTTTTCGTCGGAAGTGCGACATTTAGTTTCCATCGCAAGAGCGGCGTTTAATGATGTTTAATTTTCGTCGGAAGAGCAACGTTTTGTTTTCGTCGGAAGAGCGATGTTTTGTTTTTCGTCGGAAGAACGACGTTTTGTTTTTGTCGGAAGAGCGATGTTTAGGCTCCGTTGGAAGAGCGAAGTTTAATTTTCGTCGGAAGAACGACGTGTTTTTTTCATCGGTAGAGTGACGTTTTGTTTTTGTCGGAAGAGCGACGTTTTTTTTTCGTCGGAAGAGCGACGTTTTGGATAACGTCGGAAGAGAGACGACGGTCTGGAAATGTCAGAAAATGTGTCGCTATTACAACACTTTATTGAAGTGTCGGAATTGTGACTCTAAGGCTAACCACATTTTGTCCCGTCTCATAGTGTCGCTCTTCCGACGGCTATGTGTCGCAAGAGAGACACTTTGGCCGTCGGAAATTGGGCCAAATGTCCTAGTGTTATGATTGTAAAGTCAATATGATTTTTCAAGTTCACATTAGTAAAACATTCCCCGACTTACCTTAATACAACCTTATGATTTTAAGGCTGAGATGATATTTTGAGGTTCGCAAAATTTCTCCAAAATTTCATCGAAAATTTCACCGTCATTCTTTGATGTGGCCGGCCTTTTGTTTGGAAGATCGAGATGTTGTTTCCACTCACCAGTCTGGTTTGATAAAAACTTCTGGGAATTAGAGCTGGAATTTCAAAAAAGGCCATCCAGGGTAGGATTTTTAAATATGAAGTACTCTAATGGCTTTGTTTATTGGAGATACAATTTGTTACTGTATTAAATATTTTTCAAGAAATTTGATTGTAGCATTGATTAAAATTATTCTGAGAAAATGAATTTAGCATTATTAAAACTTCTTGTAAGGAAAAAATTCCTAAAGTTCCTGAAGAGTATGAGGGGTAGGAGCCACAACCATGTTACTCACATTTTCTCTAGGTGTTGCATATTCAACTTGATATTTGGTGATTGCAGCAGGGCCATTTCTGTCAAACCTGACCTTCTCCTTCCACCATGTTCTAAGATTGTCGGAGGCTCCACTTACATGCTTCCCTTTTTCAGGAATGATTCCATATACAAAATCTTGTGCTTTGCAAAATTCCATCATTTTCAACATGTACTTTAGTATACCATCTTGTGCCTGAGACATCATTTTCCTTCGGGCTTGTTCTTGTAATTTTCTTTTTTTTTTTGTCTCGCTGTAATATTTTCCCTTCCATTTCTCCTTAATATGCCTAAGCCGGATGCGATCCTTCCACATCCGCTTCTCAAGCTCATCCACATCAATGTCATGCTCACTAAGTCCATCATCATGCATAACCTCACCATAATTTTTACACATTGAATCTCCTTCAAGAAGAATAGAAAGAAGATCCAAATTTCCAGGATAACCCATCTCATCATAAATCCCCATGACTTCTACACTAGACTGGATGTGCAAAAATATTTACAATTGTTTGGAGGAGAACCAAGGAAAAACCAAAGTGTGAAAATCTCCTTCTAGTATTGGTCTTGCTAATATATATCTTATAGTAGAGAAAGTCCCTGTCCCATCACAGTTAGTGATGAAATAAACATTATCCTCTGCCTTAGTTTCATGTAGGGAAGGCCACAGAAATTAACACTGCCTTCGTAAATAGAGACATCCATTAATGCAGACCCCTTGGTCACATTGATTAATGCAAACCCTTAAATACAATGTAAGTAGTCTCTTCCCCCATGCATGTCTTAATTTATGTTGTTCTGCATGCTCATGCTGACATCATGAATTTTAATATGTTGCAAAACAGAAACATATGCTTACAGGTCACAAACATAAGTAATCCTAAAACAACGTGCTCTATAAAGGTGGATTGAAGTTGAAACTTCAGGGAAGGTTCATCCAAATTATATGATACTGACTTGGTATTTAAGTTGTCTTGTCAAGCCTAAACTCAAAGTTTGGTGTTTGTCAGAATCTATGTTCATTATGTTGCTAGATCTCGTGCAATTACTAATTAAAAAATCCATCTTCTATCCTTGGAGGCAATTCATTTCAAAAAATCACAAAGTTGATGAATGACTTGCTAAACTTGGAACCATTCGTTGTTGCACCCACAGAGCATGTTCATCTTAATCTACAACCTAGGGAAGCATGAGAAAAGGCTTGTCTTTCTAGTAGACCTGCTCATATTCATTTAAGTAACATGAATTTACAACCAAAAAACCAAAGATATTCCAGACATTCCTTGCATTGACTATCACTGCCATTATCCCATTAAACTCAATTTGAAGAAACATGTTCGTTAATTTTGTGCCTATTAAAATTTATACAATGTTCGTTTTCTCATTGTTGAAAATATTTTTTTAGTTTTTTTTTTTTTTAATTAGATAAATTATGAAAATTGTTTTTAGATGTTATCATAAAATTTAATTTAGAATCATTTATGTGCTTGAATGGACATCATTCATGGAATTTTCATTCTCAGATTTCCCTTAAAAAATGAAATAGCTATCTACATTTTTAATTGAAATTGTTATCTACATTGTTCAGTGGCTGTTAAAAAATAAATTTAGAAGTTTGAAAGAACTTTTATGCCCATTCCCAGTTTTATTTAATTTAATTGATCCAACTTTTCTAGTCCTGTGGATCAACAATCGAAAGACTGAAACCTCTCAAAAATTAACAACACTAAAATAAAGCTATATTCCCTCTACAAAGCTGGGTCAAATAATTTTCCAAATGTAATTGACGTGCCATGCACAACAATTGACTGAAACCCATCTTATCCATTCCACATAAAACATCTCCAGCCTTCTAAAACTTTCTAAATTTACAGAAATTTTGGATTACCATATTAAATGTGTAGACATTGAGAGGGATTTTGCTGCAAAGAATCTCTATGTAGAATAGATGAACTAAATCAGCCCTATCCATTTTAAGGAGAGAGATGAGATAAGGATTACATGACTCAACAGTAGATAGAAATCCATAAGTTTTCATGAAGTAGAAGACATCATGTGCATTACTAAATGTAAGATATAGGCATAATATCATATATTATGTGTACTAATTATTCCAAAGAATGACAAATAAGTCTTCATAGTGATAGTGAAATATAATCTCAGTCTTATCCACATCCTTGCCATCATTAGTAAGTTCCATGTACACTAATTAAAGTTACACCTCCATTTCTCATATAGGATATAATACCCTAAACTCAGTTAGAAATTACTACTTTTCAGCAAACCAAGAAGGATAAAATAACTAAACATAGGTTTGAACCCCTTGGTCATCTATTAGATTTTGAAGCATCTCACAACATATATTAATTATTTAATTTTATTTTAGATTCCAAGTCTTTAAGTTTGCATTGATTCTTATAATGTTGCTCCATTATATTGTGGTGAAATTGTTAGGGCAACAAGAGAAAACCCTGTGAGAAAATACATTATAAATTTCCATATTTCTTGTCATGTTGCATAGCAACTCCTTAGTTGATGTTAACTTCCAAAAATCACACAGATGCTCCCACTGAAGTAATGCATCCATGACTGTTGTATCCTATGCATTGTAAAATGTAATTCAATTGTAGGTTAAGGAATTATAGCTCTGACAACTTCTTCAACTTTTTATTTAGAACTTGTCATTAAAGACAACATTAGGAGAAAATGAAGGAAAATTACAGAAATGTTATTTTGAGCTATGTCTTTTGGAGGAAGACCTAATATGTGGCCCTTTTCTTGTGGTAGATGTGGTGGTTTTGCATTAGGACAAGGGATTTGGTAGAACCAGTGTCTACTCGAATGTATGCTTTTCCTAAAAGTTAAATCTAAGATTATCAGCAATGTGATGGTCCCATTTGCTCAAACTCTCACCTAAGGGGAAGAGTCATAACCCTAGGATGAGATCCAATGAGAAACCATCAACTAAGGCAAGCCACCTAGTTTCACCTTGGTTGCCTTGCCTCTTAATTTAAGACTAAGCAAGGGACTTCCTAAGCTAAGGGTTTTCCTATGAGTCAAACTAAGATAGATCATGTGTTTTTACATTAGGACAAGGGATTTGGTGGAACCAATGTCTACTCACATGTGTATGCTTTTCCTAAAAGTTAAATATGAGATTATCAGCAATGTGTTGGTCCTTTAGATTCCAAGTCTTTAGGTTTGCACCGATTCTTACAATGTTGCTCCATTAAATTGTGGTGAAAGTGTTAAGGAAACAAGAGAAAACCTTGTGAGCAAATACATTATAAATTTCCATATTTTTTTCATGCTGCATAGCAACTCCTCAGATGATGTTAACTGCCAACAGTCACACGGATTCTCCCACTAAAGTAATGCATCCATGATTGTTGTATCCAATCCATTGTAAAATCTAATTCAACTATAGGTTAACAATTATAGCTCTGACAACTTCTTAAAATTTTTATTTAGAACTTGTCATTAAAGACATCATTAGGAGACAATAAGGGAACATTACAGAAATGTTATTTTGAGCTGTGTCTTCTGGTCACTGTATCAATATTCCTGAAGAAATTCATTATTGAGTTGGACTATTATTACTTTTATATTGTGACCTTCCTGGTTCACAATGTTCATTCGATGATTTCTTCCTTGTTAAACTTATACGTGTCTCATCTGAAGTTGAAGTACATCTTAATTTGTGTCCTTATTTTTCTACTTGACACACTCACATTATTTTTCTTCTTGACAATAGAAGTCTAACCACTATAATAGGGGTAGGATTGCTCTGCTTTGGCTATGAGGTTTATTAGCTTGAATAATTTTTTTTGCATTTTCTTGTAATTTTAAACATCCGATGTCTTACTGCACTGACGAAGGGCTACCAACCTCTCTAGATATATGGGACAACTACCTTTTTTAGTACTTCATTGTTTTCCGAGTTAGTGGGGAGTGTTTCTTAAAACAAATTTAGTTTTGTAAATATTTTAGGCCTATTTTTCCTAAATATTTACCTTAGATGCAAATAATCCCATTGCAACCATGCAAAAACCCTCAATATCCCATACATATATTTTTGTTGCCAAACCTCTTCTATTAGTCCATAAATAATTGAGTTATACAACAAGGGAAATGTCGGTACAAACTTCAGGTGATGCTTATATGACAAAATAAGCTCAGAAAACCAATTTTTTTTATCTCATTTATCATATATGTAATATAAAAATGAAGAGGTGATAATGCTCTATTTAAAGGGCATTAATCAACATCACAAATAGCCAAACCTGTCCATAGAATCATGACGTAAGCAGTGATGGAAATGTCGATATAGATTTTAGGTGATGGAAATGTCGGTACAGATTTTAGGTGATGGAAATGTCGGTAACCTAAAAAGTATGTGATTAGAAAACACAAACTTCTGTAATAAATTGAGTTTAAAAAAACCTCAAAACATGCTCTTTCTTCTATCTAAGGCTGAGTAGCTATTAGATGATAATCTAAAAATGATGCACCTCAGATTGAGAGCACTTTATTTGAAGAAGGTACAGCTAAATGTTAGCATTTTATATGGACTTCTAATCACTAGCCACGATGATATCAATGACTAGAATTGGATGGTTTCTTGATGACTATTATGGACTGTGAATATACCTATCTCCAAAATAAATCTACCAGCGACAAACCAAAATTCCAAATTGATTAGAAGGCATGCCTTCATTATGATTCCTATGTTTAATCTTGAATGTGTTCTTTACAATAAATATTAGAGAACTAGGTCAAATTTGCATGGAAATTTAATATTATGTACTACCTTTAAAGTTTGAGCCTACATAGTATTCCTACCTCAAAAAAATGACAATATTCAAAGACAAGTTTTAGCTTTTGTTTTTTTAACCTTTGCCTTGTTCACATTCATATCCACAAAATTTTGTTTCTCATTAGTTTATAATTGTACCCTCTTCTAGGGAAATTCCTCCAATTGAAAATCTAAGTGTTCACTATGAACTGATCTATTAGATAGGGATTAAAGAAGTGCTCTTGTAGAACAAGAGAAGAGGGTAGTTACAATGAATATTAAGTAATTCATGATATAAATTATATTTGAAATTCTAATTCATGCTTTTCTTACATATTATTTTATGCTTTAATATCTCTTCCAATGCATTAAAATTAATTACAGGTATTACCATTACAAAAAAAAGGTTTTACTTTGCTAATATCATGGAGCCAACCTTGACTGGGAATGCCATCCCTATATTTTTGAATGGTTTCACTGAGATTCAACCTCTACTACAAATAATTGACATCAACTCTATTACCTCATCAAAAACTACCTCCTCACACTACCACATCACTCTCTCCGATGGGACGTATCAACATAGGAATTTGATACCATTTTATTATAGCACATAGGTTACATTTGAACATCGAAATCGGCTCAATCATTTTTCTTAAAAAATAAGCTTGCGCAATGTCTCAAAACTCTTTGTAAGATAAAATTCTACATTCAACTTCTTCCTTTTTTTAGTATTTGCATTCTTCCTCCATAAAAATGGATTCTACATTAAAAAAAAAATTTCCCTTCATTCACGCCAGATCCATTCGAGTTCTTGAACTTGAGGTTGTGCGACGTAAAGTAGCTTTGGTTAAGGACTCATCAACGCTATTACACACAAAGGCAGTCAAATCCCGATCAATCTCTTCATCAGCATAGTAGATTATGCCCTCTATTGTAACCTCGATGAATACGTCCACAACTACAATTGTATCATTCAAGGCACTCAATCCCTACCGAAAGTATTTTTCAATCCAAGGTAGAGCATCAACAAAGACACCCTTGAAAAATTACAACACTGCACGTGGGTCCATAAAAGTCTTCGGCTTTGACCTTATTGATCATGATAGAGATGAGATTCAACTTTTTGCATTTGTTGAATTGGATGAATCCCTTTATAATATAATTGAAGTTGGGAAACAATATATTGTTTCCAATGGAACAATTAAACAAACAAACCCAAACTACAAACACTTAAACAAAAAATGGGAGATTTACTTATTTGTTGCGTTGACTGTCAAACCATGTTTGGAAGATGATCCAATCTTCCCTTACAAATGATTTCATTTCAAAACAATCGCTGAAATCAAGTCCGTAAGCCCAAATAACATTCTAGATGTTATTGGTGTTGTTAGCTCCACCTCACTTGCTTCAACAATTCGAAGAAGAGATGGAACCAAAAAACTAAGAAAAACACTCACATTAAAGGACAAGTCAGGTTTTAGCATTAATGTAACAATATGGGGAGATCAATGTGCTATATACAAAATAACCTTGCTGAATGATGCTCTTCTGACAACCCGTCAATCCTTGGTATCAAGGGAGGTTGGGTAATTGAATTTAATGGAATCACCATAGGGACAGTCTCCACTACCACTCTTCTCATAAATACAAACATTGAAGAAACTCAACAACTCCATACTTGGTTCCATGATACAGGCTACAAATCTTCATCTCCATCTTTGAGTAGAAACTATAATGTCGCTTCCAACCAAGATTTACCACAGAAGAAAATTCAAGAAATTTCTTGCATGGAAGCCTCTAAGAAGGCAATATGGGTTTCGGTTCGTGCCACCGCGACTTCTCTACTCACAGATGAATTCTATTTTCTTGCGTTCCCATTAGATTTCAATGGAAAGAAATGCATGAAAAAAGTAGTTCACCATTCTAACAATATTTGGCATTGTACAAAGTGTAACAGTGAGCTCCTAGAATGTGACTATCGTTACAAACTTAAATTCGAATTACATGACCACACTGGGCACCTTTAGAATGTCACCACTTTTAATGATGAGGGAAATTATATAATGGGCATCACGACAAAAGGCTTGTTCCTTTTCTCTATTGAACCAGCTGATCTTCAAGAAATTTTTGGCAGTATCTCATGTCGCCGCTTCCTGCTGACACTTTCCATCAAAATAGAGTACTACAATGGTGTTGATCATTTGCAAACTATACAGATAAATTTAGAATAAATTCAATATGACGCTACATGCAAGGAGGTCCTTAAAGACGTTGATGCATTGATCATTTCACAACGATTGGTTATTCACTGCCTTTGAGCTCTCTTCTTATATGCACAAAATTATTATTTTCTATACATGAAATAACATCTCTATATAGATCGATTTTCCATACCATTGTAAAATACAACCATGTTGTTGTGCTAGACACTTTCTTTTACAAGACTCGTTTTCAATAATATAAAATATGTATACTTACCCCTTTACAATTTACATAATATATATATTGATTTTTGACACTACAGTAGAGTTTCTTTTCCAATACTCTTGTTCAACATGTTTTCCAAAGTCAATTGAAACTCTTTCTATCACTTTATGATATTCAATTAAAAATTTGAAATGGTTACAAAAATGTCATACATTTCCTATGCATTCATAATGTTGGGTTTCCTATGTTTTGGCAGGTTTGGCTCTACCAAAAGATAAGACAACATCAAAACCACTTTGGGACCTCAGGATCTAGCCCTCCTGGGTCTAGAGAGGGATCTCTCTATAAAGGCAAAGGTATATGTCTTTGAAGTTCAGTTTCAAGGTATTAGGCTAGTTATAAGGCACAAGGTTTGTTTTGTTTGTTTGTTTGTTTGGTTTTTGGGAAACAGGAAAGAAGGGTTCAATATAAGACAAAGGTGAGCAAAGAAGGATTCTAGGAAAAGGGGATATAATTCAGAGAACACTCGAGACCATTGGGCAATGGAGTCATAAAAGGGTTTACTTGCTATTCAGTATCCAAGGCTTTCAATTGGGCTAGTCATCTAAAACAGAGGATCTTTAAAGATGATAGTGTGGTATGAAATGATAAGGAATGAAGGTGAATGACAAGGAAACCTCCGAGGTGACCACTTAGGAAGAAGATCTAGGGATAGGGTATGCCATTAAGCACCTATGATCTACCCCTAAAAGGTTAACTCTTCAGACAACAAGAAACACTTATGATTTAAACACAAAGGTGAAGCCTGAGATCAGAGAAAGGCTTTGAACTTTCAATGCTTCGACATTCAACTTAAGAGAACTTAGAAAGGTTAAATTGATTGAAAAAGACCCTAGTGAGATAGAATTAGCATTATAAACTCTCGGTATCCCAATTATTTCAATTAAAACCCAACAAGAACATCTAAGAACATATTCATAAATTCATACATCAGTTAGAAGTGAATAACAACTACTACAATGGTTAAATTATCTTGAATTAGTTCTTAGATAACACAATCAGTAGAAAACATCAAAGATAAGAAGAGCAGGAGAATTAGGGTACCATACATGGGTATATCCTAAGCCAGATTTCTGATTCTTACCAGAGAAAGGAAATGTAATGAATTACAGAATGAAAAAAGAGACAAAGGCAAAAAACATCACCGCTGCTTTAAATCAGGATCCAAAGAATTGTGCTTGTCATATTAAAGAGCAACACCAGTCATATACAACATTTTCCAACAGCTTGAAATTCAGTCTGAAATCATCTCCTCAACCTATTTTACAATTTTACACACAGAACCAATATCTCAAGAGAAACAACTTACAATTCACAGATATCCGATCAACAACCAACAACAACCTCTACAATGTGTTTCCTCATGAGTTTTATAGCTGAAAGAGAGGTAGAGGAGGTAGATGAAACACTAAATGAAACATTAAAACAAAAGTATAAGGAGAGGGTTCGAGACCCATTATGTCTTAATATATATGCATTGATTTTCAGTACTCTTTGGATGAAAGAGTGGTCTTGGACATGCTGATAGTAACTCTGGGTATGTTCTTTGATGTACTTTTAGCTGCAGTACTCTGTAGTACTCTAGTGATAAGAAAAAGGCAGATAAATGACTTTCAATTTTTCCATACTACATAACAAATGCTCTGGTAGCATTAGGACTTCTGTCAGGGTGTAGATCTCCTCAGAAACATTGATGAAGAGTAAAACATTATGGGAACTCTGTCCTTTCTCGAGAAAGAACCTTCTGCTGATGTGAGACATTTACAAGATTGTTTTTTGTGCTTTAGGCTCATTAGGCCTTTCGGGTTAATCACAAGGACTTAAATACGGTACATTCACCTTTTAAACATTGAATTAAAGCTTAAAATCTTCAATTACAGGCTTTAAAATTCTTTAATTCTTCATTGATACTCTTTGCCTCTTCCGTGACTGTCTCTGTCTGTGAAAATGTAAATTTAATGGCACTGGAGGTTTTACAAAGTTAAACACTGGTTCTTTAATGGAATGTTTCACTCAAACACCTTCCCAGACATTCACTCTGCAATCTCTGGCTTTGAAAATGGCCTTCTCTGCGCTCTGTGTCACTATGACAGTGACTGTGAGCCATGGCGGTTTCCACCGCCTATAACCCTGCAAAACACACAAACATGTTAAGAAATTCATGCAGGAGTGGAGGTGAAATGTCGTGGAGAACTGTGGGAATGGTAGCGCATACATGGTGGATGAGGTGAATGCAATGGAAGATGGCTGTAAAGTGCTGTGAAATGGTGGAAATCTGATCTGATGAAGGTTTGGTGGAGGAATGCTTTTGAACCGTCCGATTAGATCTGGTGGTGGAAATGGACAGCAGTGATTAACTGACGGAGTGACTTTAGAATGTCAGACGACATGAAATAACCTTTAATGTTATAACATAAAGTTTTAATGTGGGCAGAAGAAATGATTCTTAATGCAAAACATAAAGTTTTAAACTTTGGCGAAATACACAAGAAATGCGTGAAAAACACATGAAATGAGGCTTTGGATGGTGGGTCTGGCATGGGCGGAGGGCGATGAAATATGGACCGTTAGATCTTAGGAGGAGATCAACGGTCGAGATGACTCGATAAAACCCTATGGTAGCATGATGGAAAAATGTGAATGGAGGACGCGATGCAGTGTGGGCCGTTGATCTGAACAGATCAACGGTCGAGATCTTTAGATGGTCTTTCGAGAGAGGAAGTGGGGAAGTGGTTTTCCAAGGGAAACAACTGTTTTCGTGCAGCAAAAGGGTGGTTTCAAATTTTTCCTAAAATCACGCAATATAGTCCACCGCTCGACATGTGGTGAAATGAAACTGCCCATATCGCGTGAATTTAAATGGTTAAACCTCGAACGCCAAAGTTACGTGATATGGATGTTGGCCATTAGATCTGGGACAGTGAGATCTGATGGTGGGAGGAGGAGCACGGTATGGGAACGTGCGCGGTCAGTTAAGGTGGGGTCAAGCCAAAGGTGGTTTCAATACAAGCCGTCTGATCTACGAATGAACGACTGAGATTTGGAGAGGGAGAGCAATAGTGGAGGGGCTGGTTAATGAGCGGGGAGAATCCTGGATGTTGGATCAAGAGGGATGGATGGTTGCGATTCAATCGGAACTGGAGGAGGCAAGGGCCAAAAACTCCGATGGAACGATGTTGCGATTGCATCTGGACCGCTGGATCTACGGGAGATCGACGACTGTGATTGGATTGGGGGTGACCAATCGGGGAACGCGGGGCGGAGCGAGAGAAAATCCTAGCCATTGGTTCTTGTGGATTCAACGGCCAGGATCAAATCAGAGAATCGGAGGGTGGCACAATAAAAACTTCTGATTGGCGATGGGCGCGGTGGTGTGATGGTCGTTGGATCAAAGGGGAATCAACGGTGGAGATGGCCATCGGAGGTTTACAAAGCGAATTTTATGGGGCGTGATAAGACTTGTGCGGGCCGTCAGATCTTTACAAATCGACGGTGGCTATTTCACCCTCGCTCAACAGAACAAAACGCTTTCTCGCATCGGAACTTTCATTTAACAAAGAAACAATGCTCCGCGACAAACTTCCGATGCAATAAGCGTTGTATAGTTTAGCGCTTGGTCTTAGCACTTAGTTACATGGATGGGAAGTGGTTAGGGGCTGGGCCGAAAGGGGCTAAGCCTGTTATATGAAAAAAAGTGGGTTTTTAGGCCTAAAAACAGCGTTTTTAAGGCTTAAAAGAGGTTTTTGGTAGAGGGAAAAAGGGATTTTAAAGCCAAACAAAGGGTGTTTGTAAGGTTAAAAGGGGAGATGGGATGATTTAGTAGGCTTGGGGAGGGATTTTTTTGGGGTCAAAGGAGAAATTTGAGAAGGGAAAAAAGGGTTAAAATGAGGAATTTTGCAGGGATACAAAGGGGAAAATGGAGGCTTTTCAAAGCATAATTTTTTCACAGACAGTGAGGATATCTTGATGGAAACATCAGTGAAGATATTTTCAAAGGCTAAGGACACACAGAGGCTTCAAGAATGAGAGGTTTTCATAGGAAATGTATCTCTTGAAGGCTCAGAAAAATATTTAGCCACATGTTTGCTTGACAAAAATCTATAGGTGGCTAATAGTGGCTCCACATGGGGATGGCATCTTCTTGAAGGTGTCAAGAACTTCAGAAATATTCTTTGGGAAGTAGGCCAGATGCCTAATCTTTGAACCATCCTTTCTTCTTTGATTCAGCTGTTACAAATATGATGGATATTAATTAGCAGAAAACATTCCATAAACAATCTACCTACCCATCCTACAGTCCTAACATTCTTTCTTCAAGGTGCATTTGAATTTGCAGACCTTCTTCATCATTTTCTTTATTGAAAGCAGAAAACAAACTAGTCTAATTCTACCCTTATTCCTCCATGAGACCAGATTAAACTATTGGCCTCATAGCTTCTCTACCTATACTAATATCTGCTAGGATTAAACTGTCTAGCAGATTTCTTTCTCTACATTCGACAACAGAAATTTAAAAACAGTCAAACCAGGATTAGACAGTCTGGTTTTTGATGGATCCATGGCATAAAGATAGCTGCACATGAACTAAAATTGCAGCAACTTGAAATCAAAATTTTTTTGAAGGCTTGAAATCTTGAAACTTTGAAGCATCCTTCTTTTCCTTGTGACTCAAGTTTTGAGCTTGTTAGAGTCACTTTCTTCTTCACCTCAGCTTTGGTTTTGGGCTTGTTAGAGCTGATCCTTCTTTCTTCTTTGCTGGTTCAGATTTTGGGCATATTAGAACCAGCTTCTTTACTTCCTTTGGCTCATGTTTTGATCATGTTAGAGCCAATATTTTGCACTTCAAAAGTTCAAGTTTTGAGCATGTCTGAACCTCTCTTTCTCTTTTTTTTTGAAACATTTTCTCTTTTTATTTGAAAACAAAACACAACAACGGTATTTACAATGGAAATGAAAACTGTAAACTAGAAATAAGCAGTAGTAATGTTTGAGCATCCTACCATTGACGGGACCCCCAAATAGATCTATACCATCTAGCTCTTGCAAAAAAAATGCATTTGGACTAATGGTGGATTGGATGATGTAAGGACCTTGCCACAAACTGTCAAATTTTCCATGCTTTCCTTTGTCTTCTCTCCTAGAGTCCCATTTTAGAACCTTATCTCCAATTTTGAAGTCACAAGCTTTTGTTCTTTTGTCAAACAACTTCTTTATGTTTTCCTGCACTTTCAGAGCTCTATTGTAGACTTATTCTCTTGTTTTTTGGAGATGAATTGTTTGATTTATCCTCCTTACCATACTGTCCTCTTCTGTCTGAATCTCTTGGACTAGTTTAATCACTGGTACCCCTAGGCTGGTTGGAAACATTGCCTCTGTTCCATAGACAAGCTGATATGGTGACATTCCAATGGATTTATTTGTTGTTAGCCTATCAGCCCACAAAGCATGCACTAACTTGTTATGCCATGATTTCTTATTCTGTTCAAGTAGCTCTTTGATAATGGTCACCAAGCTCTTGTTTGATGATTCAACTAACCCATTACGTTGTGGGTAATAAGCAGTTGAATGACCGAGTGCTATCTGATACCTGTGACAAAAATCGATCATTTTCTTGGATCCAAAAGCAGTAGCATTATCAGTGATTATCTTTCTAGGGCAGCCAAATCTAGAGAGGATGTAATGATAACAGAATATGTGGCATTCTTAGAAGGGATGGCCTCTATCCATTTTGTGAAATAGTATGTGGTTGTAAGAATCCACTTGTATTGAGCATAAGATGCAGGGTGTATTTCCCCAATGAAATCAAGGCCCCACTGTTGAAAGGGAGCCTCAACAGTAATGGGTTGTAATGGTAAAGGGAGGAGCTTTCTTTTTCCCTCAAAAATCTGGCACTTATGGCAAGAAATTATAATTTTATGGATGTCATTGAAAAGTGTAGGCCAGTAATAGCCAACTCTGAGTATTTTGTTAGCAATGGCTTTCCAGTTTAAATGGCCTCCACACTCTCCTGCATGGAACTCCTGTTTAATCCCCTCTGCTTCAGTTTCAAGAAAACATTTAAGCAATAGACCATTTTCATTTTTCCAGTATAAACATTCATTCAGTATGCAATAGTTTCTGGCTTTTAACTTTAGGAATCTGGCCTTAGTCTTTGATAAATCAGGGGGGAAATTGAGGTTTGTGAGTACATACAGGATATCAGAATACCAAGGAGGGTTTTGAAATTTTTCTTCAATAGTAGGATAGGGAAATCCTTCATGTTCATCCAGGGCATCTACCATGTTTATATCAAGGGCTTGCAGGTTAGATTCAGCCATCAGTTGAGCTAAGCCCTAACCTTTGATCAGTTTTGTGGGTTTTATTTCCAGGTCATACTCTAATATTACAGCAATCCATTTGCCCCTCTTTCCATTCGAATCTTGGGACAAAATGTATTTAACCACTATGTTTGGCACGTAGGCAATGATGTGAAAATGCAATATATACACCCTAAATTCTTTCAAGGCCTTTACCAAGTCATAGGCCTATTTTTCCATTATGTTGTATTTTAAGGGTGCATCCCTCAGAGCCTTGCTGAAGAAAGAAATAGGATATTCCATCCCCTCTAGATTTTTCTGCAGCAGAACTGCAGCCACTGTATGCTCAGAGGCAAAGGAAAATATCAGGAAATATTTTGAGAAATATGGGCTAATTAGGACAGGTGCCTGGGTGAGTGCAAGTTTAACTAATTCAAAATATTTTTTAGCCTCTACAGTCCACTTAACCCTTACACCTTTTTTCAGCATGTTTGTCATATCCTTGAGGTGTTCAGCTAAGTTGGGAATAAACCTCCTCAAGAATTTAATTTTCCCAATAAAGGACTACAACTCTTTTATGTTTCTCGGGTGGGTGATCTGTAGTATTCCCTCAACTCTTTGCGGGTCTATATTAATTCCCTTCTTTGATATAATATGGCCAAGAAGCTTACCTTCTTGAAGCCCGAATACAGTCTTCTTAGGATTTAATGACAAACCGAACCTTCTACATTTTTCAAAAACTCTTCTCAGATGTTTTAGGTGCTCCTCATTAGTCTTGGAATAGACTGTTGTGTCATCCAGATAGATGACAATGAAATTCCCTATTTCTTCTAAAAGGGCTATGTCCATTTCTCGTTGGAAGGTCGCACCAGCGTTCATTAGCCCAAAAGGCATTTTTACGTATATAAAAGTGCCCCATGGAGTGGTGAAAGTTGTCTTAAGTTGGCCTTCTGGGAGTACTAAAACTTGGTTATAGCCTGAAAAACCGTCTAACAGGGAGATCCTTTTCGAGCCTACTACCCTCTGTAGGATGTGTTCCATCTTTGGTATGGGGTAATTGTCTTTAAGTGAGGCTCTGTTAAGGTTCCTGAAATCAATGCACAGTCTGATCTCACATGTCTTATTTCTCACAGCTACAAGGTTGGAAACCCAATCGGAGAACCTCACAGGAACTATAATTCCTGCCTTGTACATCTTCTTGCTTTCCTTTTCAACTAGAGGCAGTTGTTTCGGGTTAATTCTCCGAAGTTTTTGTCTGAAGGGTTTTTGGTTCTCCTTCAAAGGGATTTTGTGTTGTATAATGTCTATATCATAGGTTTTTAAGTCTTCGTAGCTCCAGGGAAACACATCAATGAACTCTTTAAATAAGTCAATATATTTCTTTTTCATGTCTGCAGGTAAGGACTTAGCCAATTTAATCATCTTAGGCTTATCCTTGGTGCCTATGTTGCATTCCTCGACGTAAGAGTCTGAGTGTTCTATAGTGGGTTTCTTCGCTACGTCGTCAAAATCAAAAAGGTCCTCTAAATTTTCCAGTCCTCGGGGTATATTCTTATCTTTTGATTGCAGCAACTCTATTTCCTCTTTTTCTGCGTTCTTATATTCTTCGGTTTGAGTTCCAAGTTATTTAGTTAACAAGATTATTTCTACGTTTTGTGGTGATCTTTCTTCATCGGGGGGCTCTTCACTTAGGAAACTTTCATCGTATTTAGAGTCTGAATCAAATAATTCATACTCGTTCCTGCCAATCAAAAATCCTCTATCTGCTTGTTGCCCTCAAAGACCTGCCAATATTTCTAATTATCAGGCACTGCAGGTCTATATTTCATCTAAATGATGATTTGTTTGTCATTAGGTGATTTATGATATGAACTAGCAATGCAGGCTAATCCATTTGCAATTATGTTATGACTCCTAGGAACAAACACTAGTTCGTATTCCACAAAGGTTTTCAGTAAATACATAACATCGTTTCTGTATGCTCTCAATCTAGGGTGTTTAGCCATATACTCTCCGTTCACTTGTTTTATGATTAACTCAAAGTCTCCGTGTACAGCTATCCTTTGGGCTCCTAGTTTTTTCAATAGATTTAAGCCCAGGATAAGAGCCTCATACTCTGTGATATTGTTTGTACATTTGAAGTTCAGATTGAAGGCATGACTCTCAACATAGTCACTCTCAGTGTTATGTAACCACACTCCGGCTCCTGCAGTCTTTCTAGTGCAAGACCCATCGAAATTCATTCTCCATAAGGGATCATTTTCAGGTTTATCATCATTTTCCTCCCTAACGTTGGTTCCTTGCTATGTTGTAATATGGGGTCTACATTGTGGTGTGGAGTGTTTTGTTCTTCATGATGTGTATGTAGTTCCGAAAAATGACCAGTCAGTTGTTTGTAGTCTTGGTTTTGTTTATTCTGAGTTTCAGATTCAGTGCACTATCCAAAGGTTTCTTCTTAATTTTCCTCTAAGTCTAGAGTGGCCATTATGTTAAAATCTACGGGCTCTACCCTATTGTTTGCATCTCTGTATTCTGGCTCTGGCTCGTCTATGGATTCATCATTGCAAAGGATAAAGGAGTCCATATCTGTGTGTACAAAGTACAGAGGTGAATTTTCATGCTTTTCAGGGCTGCTAACCATGAACTTCATTTGTGCCTCTCTATACATTCTCCTAAGCTGGTTAAAGACAGGGATTGTGGCATATGACCCATCCATCTACATTGTACCTTGAAGCCTGGCTCCCCATGACCTGGACAACAACATGCCATACTTAGGTGGCACATCTGCCACTACAACGTCCATAACCATGCATTTTGCTGGAATCTGGGTTAGGTTCACACAAAGGTCTTTGATTAGGCCAAGGCACTTCACTCTGCTAGAGTCAAATGAATATAAATCTTTATAAGGACGAGCTATCTCTAAGCCTAACCTCTCCATAACTACCCTAGGCATTAGGTTGTGTGATGCTCCAGAGTCATGCATTGCGTTGTGAAGGATCTTGTCATGGATATTGAGGCTGATATAAAAAGGAGGTACTACCCCTTCCTGAAAATTCCCTTCTATATTTGGACCAAACAGAAGGGTTGGTTCGTCATCACTTAGATTGACAATGTCACTGTTTTCACCTAGATTTAAAGCTTTCAAAATTTTTCCTTTATACACATCCTGAGTGGCCATCTTAGAGAGTGGAACATAAATTTTAATTTTAGCAATCTCACTCTCCAAATTGAAGGGAGATTGACTCTTTGTAAGACTCAAATATATTTTGTTAGCCCCTTGATGCAGGTAACCCTGCAAAACCCAGAATCTTCCAAAAGCCCTCATGCTCATAAAATGCATCTCCAAATACTGCCCAATAAAACTCCAAGTCGGGCAATTTCACATATTATCATTTAAAAGAAGCATTTAAACATATGGTTAAAATCATAAACCCGACAATCTTCACAGAAAGGTTCTTCATGAATGGAAACCACTTCTTACAATAGTACAAAACCATACACTCAACTTTTCATGGAATTAAATCCAATCTTCAATACAATCCCAATAAAAACTTCATGCATAGGATTCAAACATCACTCAATCTCTCAATTTCCATTTATTCCCAACATTCACACATGGCTATTAAATACCGAATTCTAAAATCAATTTCCTTACAACAAATGCGCCCATACCACTGCAAATTAATACCACTGCATTATCGATTTCATGCATCAGACTCGAACTTGCTTGTTTTAATGCCAGCGCTCCCAGTTTATACAATCCACCATCTACTTTAAGAGTTTGATTTGAATAAATTATGCCAAGTGCATATAATTTAAAATAACATTTCCCACACAACATTACACGTTGACTATTGGAGTAACTATGCAACATCAATTCCATTCAAGCCAACGCTTACGCAATTCCATAATTCGCCTTTCATCTATTCCAGTTTGACGAACGCTTTTACACATCGATTTTCCACTATGGCAATTACCAACTCAGGCTATGATTAAAAAGCGAATGCTAACAACATTTGAACCACACACTTACCATTTCGCCTCTGCACTGCATGTGGACTCGGCAATTTATCACAATTCTGCAAACAAATATACGGAGGATTTGCAATTGATTGCTACCACGGCGCCTTTGATTTGATAATCAAACTGCGTTTTAAAACAATATTACCCTTTGTTTATATACCTGTACCCTACGCCAGCGTTTGTGCAATTGCATAGTTTGCATATGAGATACGTACTGTAAAAATCGATTTACACAACAGTTACTCCTGCATAACTCCACCCACAGTGTTCTCACTGTTCGACTCAATTTCCACTGAATTGTTTATTGATGTTCCTCCACGTTGATATCGACCACCAACTGCATCAATCGGTTCACGGGTTGATCTGCTCATAATAGACAGCGTTCAAAATGAACTCTATGCCCTTTCATGGATGTCAGTCATTCAAGATTATACAATATCAAATAAAATTCAAGAAACCACCCCTACACAGAGAATGTAGACTCAATTTTGCGTTGGGCATTGACATTCAACAATAAATCAATTACTCCAGCAAACAGAGGTTTAAACCATCGTTTCATCCATCGCTCCACTCTTACCAGAAGCTAAAACATCGAATTTCCTTGAATTCACTGTCTGCAGATTTAATTCAAATGTGCGCTATTTGTATATCTTCACAGTAGCAAGTCGAAATTACTTTAAACAATATCGATTTATCCTTTTATATCCATACTTAAACTATCACAGAATTTATCATATGAATGACTTAAGAACACAAATATATTTCTGCCAAATTCGACCAAGAATATATATTTCTCACAGAATTTTCAAACTAAATTCTTCATCAATAAAACCAAATGTAAACAATTACAAACCCTCTTAATTCATGGCCAGATTTTCAAATCGATGGCCCTTTTACAAAAGCTGGAGGTTTACAACCTCTTCCTCTATTCTACACTCTAATCTCACCTCTCCTATTTTGCCTTTGAGGCATATCAATTTATACAAATTTAATTGAACCAATTTTGGTTCTCATCCCTTTAATCACTCAACAAACCCCTAAATATCTCAACAAATCCTAAAATCACTCTTGAATCCCTAAGGATCCTCTCTCACCCAAAATTAATGAAACTAATTTCTAAATTAAAATCTCTCATCCCTTTACATCCTCAACTAACCAAATTCTCTCATATTTGAGAATTATTTACAATATTTAATTAAAAATACATTAAAACCCACTCAAATTATTTATAAAAATCTAGCTCTTTTAAAAACTTAAACACCCCTAAGTTTTAATAAATACAAATTATTTCGAATCTGATGCTCCTGCATCAGACTCCCAAGGTTGAAAATGATCATGATCTCCTAATCATGCATTTTAAATCTTTGTTCGCCTAGATCCCACATTTTTTTCTGCAAGTTATCATCGATTTCTGCTGTTGTATGTTGCTTTTCTCCAGATCTCCATATTTTATGTTGTCTTGCTCCGCTCTCTGTACTTTCACAATCTGACTCTGTCTTCATTTTGCTGTTGCTTCTCTTCCTCTTTCCTACTGATGTATTCCTTTCAGACACTTTCAACATGATTCTTCTGATTAGTTCAATTTCTCGGTCCAATAAATCTTGAGGCTGCTGATTTCTTGCTGTCTGCTGAGCTAATACGGCTTGCTCAGTTCTTACTTGCTCTATTTGTACTGTCACTTGCTGACTTCTTGCTGCCACCCAATCATCCATGCCCTCTTGTTTTCTGAAATAGAAAACTTATTCTCTGCCTTCTCCTATCAGTGACTTACTGGACTGGTGCATTGTACACTCCTTTTTGCTATCTTCATCTCTCTGCATCTGTAATTCCCAATTCTGAAATTGAGATTCTTCCTGCACTCAATCTTGATCATTCAGCATCATGTCCTCATCCCATGGATTTGAAATTTCCACAGAATTCTTCATTTGACTACTCAAATGTTCTTCAGCCTCTGCAACAATACCTGCATTCACAAAACACTTGTTAAAATAAAAATCATAAGGCCTCAATGCCTTACCTCCCACTACCAGCACTTCAGTATGTTGATCCCAATCATTCTTGAGACTATCAGTTAGTCTCTCCTCAGCATCATCCTCCTCGAAAATGTCTCTGTGTTCTGGTTCATAAAAATGAACCTCTTTATTTCCATTCATCTCTGTCTTTATATTCTAAACACTTATCCTATGTGCTTCTAGTCTCTGCTCTAGGACATTTAACTCATGCCATAAACCTGTCATCTCCTTCGAGAAACTTTCTGTGCAATCTTCACTACCTTCACAAGCCAAGCTTTCTGTTGTCACCATCTCTTCATATGTCATTAGAACATAATTCTGATCCTCAACTTCTGCAATAAACTCAGTTATCTGTCCATCACTTTTTAATTGGCCATTTAATAAAAACAATTTGTCATTATCAGAATTTATAACAAATTTATCATCATCATGTATCATCGCTGCATTCATACACAAATTGTCAGTTTGAAAACTACAAGTTTCAACAGTCTCAACTGTTGGTTCATATACCAGCTCTTCAAGCTGATCCTCTTCTTCATTCACAAGAACTTCCTGTGTTGTAACAGCTTCAAGCACAAATGCAACACTAGTTTCTTCTTCAGAGTACTTATCTCCTGAAAGACTATTTTCCACACTTGTGTCAGCTCCACAAGATTTCACCTCCTCCTCAGTAAAACCTGTAATCATATCACAATTGTCAGCTACAAAAATACACGGTTTTACATTATCCAGTTGATCTGGATCTACCCAGTAACTCAAGAAATCTTCCTTTTCTGTTTCATCAATGGAAACCTCCACTTTCAACTCAGCTGCTCTGAGTTGCGTACATCCCAACTGTACATCCATCATCTGCTTGAGCTTCTTTATCTCTTCAATTAACTGCATGTTTACCTGTTGATCTCTTTTCCGCTGTAGCCTCTGCCACTTCACTCTCTTCCTCATGGTCCAACCATGTTTCTGGTCTTTCATATTTTCCTGTAACAATTCCATCAACAACTCAAGATGAAATGCGATCTCAGCTTTCTCTTTCTCATACTCTCCATCAGTCAACTGCTGTTTTATGCCATTCGCCTTGGCATTTCCTTTCTCCCTCTTTCTACTGTGGCCTTTCTCTTAACCTCTGCTCTCTCTTTTATGACTTTCAATAGTCATCTCCTTCGCCATGAGTTTCTTACCCATGAGTTGCACCAAGCCTCTGCAACAGCAAACTCTCCTGTTGCCACTTACCTCACCAATCCCTTTCTCCGGATCTGGTCTTTTGGTAATCACCGGTCCTCTGCTAGAACCTTTCGAGCATTCTCCATTGCTCCTTCAGGCTTCTCTCATCTGCAAATTTATTCAACCTCTGTTGAATCTTCAGGTTCTACCACACTCCCTTAGAATCCCTTGCTGGACTCCTTCATCACTGCACGCCAGCCGTAATCTGCTTCATTCCGCTGAGACTTTCTCAATATGCTTGCAACCAAATTCTGCAAACAGTCTTTAAACCAGAGTTAAATATCAACTGCAAACTCACCTTCAAGATCATGTTGATATTTCTTCCTTCCTTAACTGCACTACATCCCTAAGCTGTAATCCTCATTAGCTTCAAAATCAGATATTCATTCATCGTATGTAATTAACTCAATTTAAAAACTTGAATCTTCACACAGAGCTATTCCAGCTCTGATACCAAAATGATGCAGGTAACCCTGCAAAACCCAGAATCTTCCAAAAGCCCTCATGCTCATAAAATGCATCTCCAAATACTGCCCAATAAAACTCCAAGTCGGGCAATTTCACATATTATCATTTAAAAGAAGCATTTAAACATATGGTTAAAATCATAAACCCGACAATCTTCACACAAAGGTTCTTCATGAATGGAAACCACTTCTTACAATAGTATGAAACCATACACTCAACTTTTCATGGAATTAAATCCAATCTTCAATACAATCCCAAAAAAAACTTCATGCATAGGATTCAAACATCACTCAATCTCTCAATTTCCATTTATTCCCAACATTCACACATGGCTATTAAATACCGGATTCTAAAATCAATTGCCTTACAACAAATGCGCCCATACCACTGCAAATTAATACCACTGCATTATCGATTTCATGCATCAGACTTGAACTTGCTTGTTTTAATGCCAGCGCTCCTAGTTTATACAATCCACCATCTACTTTAAGAGTTCGATTTGAAAAAATTATGCCAAATGCATATCATTTAAAATAACATTGCCCACACAACATTACACGTTGACTGTTGGAGTAACTATGCAACATCAATTCCATTCGAGCCAACGCTTACGCAATTCCATAATTCGCCTTTCATCTATTCCAGTTTGACGAACGCTTTTACACATCGATTTTCCACTATGGAAATTACCAACTCAAGCTATGATTAAAAAGCGAATGCTAACAACATTTGAACCACGCACTTACCATTTCGCCTCTGCATTACATGTGGACTCGGCAATTTATCACAATTCTGCAAACAAATATACGGAGGATTTGCAATTGATTTCTACCACGACGCCTTTGATTTGATAATCAAACTTCGTTTTAAAATAATATTACCCTTTGTTTATATACCTGTACCCTACGCCAGCGTTTGTGCAATTGCATAGTTTGCATATGAGACACGTACTGTAAAAATCGATTTACACAACAGTTACTCCTGCGTAACTCCACCCACAGTGTTCTCACTGTTCGACTCAATTTCCACTGAATTGTTTATTGATGTTCCTCCACGTTGATATCGACCACCAACTGCATCAATCGGTTCACGGGTTGATCTGCTCATAATAGACAGCGTTCAAAATGAACTCTATGCCCTTTCATGGATGTCAGTCATTCAAGATTATACAATATCAAATAAAATTCAAGAAACCACCCCTACACAGAGAATGTAGACTCAATTTTGCGTTGGGCATTGACATTCAACAATAAATCAATTACTCCAGCAAACAGAGGTTTAAACCATCGTTTCATCCATCGCTCCACTCTTACCAGAAGCTAAAACATCGAATTTCCTTGAATTCACTGTCTGCAGATTTAATTCAAATGTGCGCTATTTGTATATCTTCACAGTAGCAAGTCGAAATTACTTTAAACAATATCGATTTATCCTTTTATATCCATACTTAAACTATCACAGAATTTATCATATGAATGACTTAAGAACACAAATATATTTCTGCCAAATTCGACCAAGAATATATATTTCTCACAGAATTTTCAAACTAAATTCTTCATCAATAAAACCAAATGTAAACAATTACAAACCCTCTTAATTCATGGCCAGATTTTCAAATCGATGGCCCTTTTACAAAAGCTGGAGGTTTACAACCTCTTCCTCTATTCTACACTCTAATCTCACCTCTCCTATTTTGCCTTTGAGGCATATCAATTTATACAAATTTAATTGAACCAATTTTGGTTCTCATCCCTTTAATCACTCAACAAACCCCTAAATATCTCAACAAATCCTAAAATCACTCTTGAATCCCTAAGGATCCTCTCTCACCCAAAAATAATGAAACTAATTTCTAAATTAAAATCTCTCATCCCTTTACATCCTCAACTGACCAAATTCTCTCATATTTGAGAATTATTTACAATATTTAATTAAAAATACATAAAACCCACTCAAATTATTTATAAAAATCTAGCTCTTTTAAAAACTTAAACACCCCTAAGTTTTAATAAATACAAAGTATTTCGAATCGGATGCTCGTGCATCACCCCTACTTTAGTGGCAGAATCAGTGTTCTGATTCTCACTATGTACAGCGAACATTGTTACCTACTTTTTTTTGGTAGCATAAAAAGCACCCGATTTTGAAAAGTGGTGACCCCTTTTTTTTTGGTGCACATTTTTGACACTCTAATATTTTTATTTATGAAGTATGAATATTTGTTTTAAAATGTTAGTGATTTTCATGCTAATTTTGAAACGTATTGATGCAGCATCAACTTTTTTTTTAGAGCGGGGATTTTCATGCTAATTTTGAAACGTATTGATGCAGCATCAACCTTTTTTTTTTAGAGTAGTGATTTTCATGTTGGTAATAAAACACAAAACTTAGATAATATATATATATATATATATATATATAAACAATAAAAAAACCAATAAAAATGTAAAAACAAAATTAACTCATAAAAATAAAAAATTTAAACAAAAAAAAAAAAAAAAACAAAACAAAAAATATTCGAAAATTATATAAAAAAAACGACAAAATTTGAAAAAAAAACACATAGTTTAAAGAAAAAAACAAAAATTAACCAAAATAAATAAAGAAAAAAACAAAAATTAACCAAAAAAATAAAAATAAAAAAACATCAAAAACATTTTTTTCTAAGTTATTAAAAAAAACCATATAATTAAAAAAAAATTAAATAGAAAATTTAAAAATAATTTAAATTACAAAATTAAAATTTAGATAAAAAAATTAAAATACAAAAAAGAAAAAATTAAATTTAAAAATTTAAATTAAAAAAATAATAATAACAAGAAAAAAAAATACAAATTTTAAAATTAACAAAAAAAAACAAATTAAAAAGAAAATTAAAATTAAAATTGGAAAAAAAAATAAAATAAAAGAATTAAAATAAAAAAACTATCATTAAAAAACAAAAAAAATGAAAAAAACGACATGCAAATAATTAAAAAACAAATATCCATAAATTTACTGTTTTTTTTAGAATGAAACAATTTTATAAATTTTAAAAATGAGAAACTAAATAAACTAAAAGATTTAAAAAATAAAATAAATTAAATTAAAATTTAATAAATTTAATAAATAAATTTTAAATTTTAAAAAATAATTAATCTAAAATATTAAATTTAAAAACAAAATTAAAAAAAAAAAAAAAACAAAAACAATTAAAAAAAAATAAATTTAAAATAAAAAATTTGAATTAAAAAAAATAATTTTAAATTTTTTGAATTTAAAAAAAAATATTAAAATTTAAAAAAAATAAAAAAAAGGAAATTTTTTATTGTGGTGGCACCGCCAATCGGCCTCCCGCCTAGGTGGCGGCGGAGGCTGTATGCAGCCTCCTCGCCCGCCAAGTGGCCGGCCTCTGCCGCCATCTGGGTGGGAAGTCGATTCCGAGAATCGCCCTCGGGCGTCGGGAGGCCGATTCCGGGAATCGCCCTCACGTGGCGAGAAGGTCGATTCGAGGAATCGCCCTCAGACGTGGTCTGAGAATCGCCCTCGGGAGGCGGTCAGGAATCGCTATAGATGGCGGAGTCCCGGGAATCGCCCTCGCCACCCGGCGGAGCGAATCGGCCATATCTGTCGCGGAGGATTCCGGGAATCGGCCTCTCACGCGGCGGGCGATACCGAAATCGGCCTCCAGCGCGGAGGATGATTCCGGGAATCGGCCTCACACCCCCAGGTGGCGAGCGGAGGCCGACCAGTTGGCGGGCAAAGCACACATGCGCCTCCTGCCGCCAGTGGCGTGACCTTACCCGCCACTGGGGCCGGTGGCGTGCCACCACGTCCAAATTCTTTTATTTTTCTATTTTTAAAATTTTTAATATATATATATATATATATATATATATATATATATATATATATATATATATATATATATATATATATATATATATATATATATATATTTTTTTTTTTTAATTTGATTTCTTTTTAATTTTTTTTTTTTAATTCAAAAAATTTAAACTTATGTGTTTTTAACTTAATTTTTATATTTGAAATTTGATTTGTTTTATTTATTATTTTTTTTTTCTAAATTTTGTTAATAATTTTTATTAAATTTTGTATTTTTTTTATTTAATTGATTTTTTTTTTCATTTTTTTTATTATTAAATTTTATGTTTAGTTTTTTCATTTAATTTTTTAAAATTTAATAAATTTTGTATTTTTTTTAATATATTTGAATTTAATATTTTTTTAAATTTTTTTATTTTTTTATTATTATTTTTTAAATTACAGAAAATTTTTATAATTTTTTTATTTCAATTAAAATTGTGTATTTAAAATTAGTTTTTTTTTTTTATCAATTAGAACAACAAATCATACTTAATTTTTGGTCAAACAACAACTCATACCTTGAGGCCACAGGGATAGTAAGAAGATGGATTGCTTAAATATGTATTAAGGGTGAGATTCAAAATCAAGATTTTGGGAGTTATAAATCAATATTTAATAAATTTAGAGATATTGTTTAACATATTATGAATGTATTTATTATATTATAGTAACATATCTTAAACTAAGTAAAATAAATTAAACTTATAATAAATGAATTTCTTTCTTAAAAAAAATGTAGTTTAAAAAATAATAATAAATTTAAAAACAAAATTAAATTTAATAGGATATAAATTCTATATATCAATGTACTTTTGGTTATATAGAGATTTTTGGCTACATAGATTTTCCCTTAATCTATCTAGACAAAATTAACTTATAATATTTAAAAAATTAATAATAAAAAAAATGAATCCAAGCTCTAAGTAACAAGCAAAAAAATTATAAAATATTTCATTATAAAATATACTCGGGCTATTCACATCATCACATACATCTCTCTAAAAAGATAAGAGAAGTGAGACAACTGAATGCAATCAATCGATACAAAAAGAGACAAAATACCAAAGAAGTCCTATGCAATACATCAAAGGAAACACTAGGAATGCCAACCATAGGGCAATGAAATAATCCAAAATTCCAACCAATCACTAGTCACTAGTAATCATATCAAAAACCCAGGGAAGTTGACCTTGGACGAGGCATGCACCATCAAAATTTACTTGACACATGAAAGGACATGTGAGAGAACGAAGGAAGCAGAGCCAAAATGTTTTCCATCGAGTGATGTAAAAGAGGGACCTCAGAGAGTTATTTCCTTATTCCCATTCGATCCCTGTTTTGGAGTCCCTAGCTATCCTAATTAAATCAATTGTTGGCCACTCACCACACTGATGAATTCCCCACAAATCCAGAACCAAAACCCATTACAGTAGAAACGGTATGTAGTGTCACGACTCAACTTGATGAGGGCACTACCATCATTTGAAGCTCTATCAAAGAGGCAAAAAAGATAAGAGAATGAATTCTTAGGAGCCTCTCAGATCCATGGGTCAATCACAATAAAGTGTAAAAAAAGAGAATGACTGCTTAGGAGCCTCTAAGATCCATAGGTCAATCTCAAGAAAGTGTCCAAAAATTTTGAGAATGGTGGAGAAATTCTATATGTCACAACTATGTCTATGGAAAAATATTTGTTGTTTATGGAATATTTATAAATACTAAGCAAATCCATCAAAAAGGGATGGGCTCAACCAGAAAAGCCTTAAGCGAGTGTGGAAACAATTGAACTCCTAACCTCTCCAAAAATTACTCAAACTCAATCAATACAACTAAACCTGAGAATTAAGAATTAAGGATTTTTTTATTTTTTTATTGTTTTGAATAAAAGGTAAACCTCACATTTATTTTGAATTAAATGTTAATGAATGATCAATTTCAGAATATATGAATGGGCTCTGTCAATGTCCTTAGACGAATCACTTTTTTAGAGAATCTCTGGTTGGAAAAATTCGAAAATTCAAACAATTTAAGGTTCAACTTTAATGCCTGTCCCAAGGACATCCACCATCCGGGAATCTCTCTGATGGAAAGATTCGAAAATTTAAAAAATTGAAGGTTCAAATTTGTATGTGCGAAGGACCTGCCACATTCGAGGATCTCTTTGAATTACATTAAATGAAGAATGAGCTTTGAACCATATCATTCAGAAAATTCCCAGTTAAATGTCGAGGACACCATCCCTATGTAACAAGACCATAGCTGAAACGATATCCGTTACTTTTACCATCCCAAATCCAGACAATGTCTTTGAGACACGGTCTCAGCTCTTGGCTGCACAACTTACTGTACTCCACCGTATCTCACCTGTCTTGTCAAGCTGCACCATGAAGAGCGAGGGTGTGATTTCAAAAATATCAGCATCGATAGACAAACGACCCTTCAGCCCCACCTTGGAACACTGGAGCTTGATCTTTCCATCCATAGTCTTATTGACGATGAATCTCAACAATTTGGCGATCTCCTCCAGCTTCAATATTATGCTCGACACCGGTTGAGTTGATGTGAACCACAACTCATGCTTCACGATCTTGTCCTCCAATAGTCCTGACAGATTGAACGCCGACGACAGGGAGATTATTTCGAAGCGGGCCGGCTTGGGAAGGAAGAATGCCGACTCGACATCGTCAAGGAGGCTGACATCCACATTGTTAGCTTGTGGGGGTTTGGAGCCCACCCAAAACCAGGGGAGCATTCATAACACATAAAACTTGTCTGTGTAGGTTGCCATCGATAAACGGTGAGTCGGATGTACGGAGGAGGAATGACAACATTAGAAAATAAAACTCTAACCACTTCTTCCTATGTCAGCAAACTAAGAACACGACAGCATTAGAAAAAAAAAAATAGGGAGGAAAGTCATGATTATTCTTACTGTGCATAAAAATGTAGTTCAAACCCTAACCAAGGATCTTACCAGCAAATTAAGGAGACAGAACTAGCAACTATGTTTTTCCGATTGGCTCCTCCAATAAATTGCAGGCAAGAGAGATAAATTGAAGCGACGGTGGGCGGTAACTAAGAAAGACATGTCGTAATGTCTGTTGAAAATATTAAAGTCACCTCCCTACCCTGAGCAGGAAGAAATAGAGTACAGGGGCAGCAGAGCTTGCGTGCACAGCACTGCGCATTCAAGTTGAATGGAGAAAATCACAAGGAGGAATTAATGTTTGATGGGCAGCAACCACCATTGTAGAGGAGAAGTTATGTTTGTTTGTGCGTAGCCGTTTTTTCAGAAAATGAAGACTTTCATGGTTAAAAGCACAGAAGAACAGTGTTTTATTTAAGAGAGTCTTTTCGGGCTTTTAAGCCCTCAACAACCGAAATTGAAGGAAATTTGTTTAAGCGACGAAAGACTTTAAAATTTTGAAAAGGCACGACAAAGTGGTCCCTGCCACTTAAGCGGTAATCGCAATCGCAAGTTTTTACTTGCAGTGTCTTGTTAACGTGAAGAATCGCGATGTGATGCGATCATAATCGCAATCGCAAATCACAGCAGATATGTTTTAAAGTTCAAGTGTCTTGTTGATGAAGGAGGTCCGATGCGATCATCGCAAATCGCAATTGTTTCATATTAAAATTGCCCTCCGCTTTGAGCCAAAGTCCGCGCGTGGTCCCACAGACCACGTGGCAGTCTATTGAACAATCGCAAGTGAGTCAATCGGGGGCTCATTGTATTATGGTCCGATTACATTAACCAAAGGCGGACCCGATGTGTTTACTAGGGCAGATTTGAATTGATTTCGGGTCACACTCAACCCTCCGTACGCCGAGCCCAAAACGGACCCGATACGTTTTATAGGGCGGATTTTATAAGGAATTCGGGTCACAATTGGGCTGACGTCAGCGCCCAGAATTGTAACCCGAAATGGTTATGTAGGTTGGTTTAATTAAGGTTTGAAGTCTGGGGTTTAAGTTTTATTAAGGTTTGTGTTTTAAATGTTTTATATAGCGCGAAAGGTTTTCTAACCTTGGAGAAGTTTATATCATATGCGCGCTGTAGTGTGGTGGGCCCGAAACAACAATACATTTTAGATTTAAAATTAGTTTTAATTTTAATATAGTTTTTGTATTATGTAAAGTGTTGAGGCATATAAAATTTTAAGAGCTAGAGAGACAGAGTGATATGTTTTACACAGCAGTGTAGTGTTTTGTTGAGAATACATAGTGAATGTAATTTTTGCACAGCAGTGCGTATTACAGAGAGACAGTGAGTTTTTTTTATGCATTGCGTCTGTAGCAGTCATATTTTTGTAATCCCTCTCAGTGAGGAAGCATTGTAACAATTTTTTTTAAGGAATAGAAGTTTGTTTTCAGAGTTGAAACTCTGTCTTCTTTGAGTGAAATTTTTGAATTTCTCTGTGTTTGTAGAGGAGAGTATTACTCTCTCCATTGTTGTTCTGGAATTTTCAAATATTTCAACATGGTATCAGAGCTAGTCCAAGCTCTTTGAAGATCAAAGAAGCTGAAGGAAAGGAGTTCTTTTTTGCAACAACTTCTCCAGCAGTGTGAAGACTTTGCCAAAAAGAATTCAAGGTATTTCTCTATACAGTTTATTGTGTTACTATTGCAGAACAGTCAGCGATCTTAAATACATAGTCAAGTGTTTTTTGAATCATAGTCAAGAGCGCAAGAATGGCTGGAGCCATCACTAGCATGGGTATTGGAAATATCCATCTCCCACAATTTAATGGGAAAAATTATGACTACTGGTCAATAACTATGGGAGCTTTATTTACTTCCCAAGACTTATGGGAATTTGTTGAGGATGGCTTTTATGAGCCAGCAGATGAAGAAGAGTTTGATGATTTATCACAAGCAGAGAAGGAGTTGCTGAAGAGAAATAAGAAGAAAGACTCCAAAGCTCTCTTCTTTTTGTATCAAGCAGTGCATGAGAGTGTTTTTCCGAGGATAGCAGTAGCCAAGAGATCCAAAGAAGCATGGAAAACTCTCAAGACAGCCTATCAAGGCATGGAAAAAGTGAAGACAACAAAACTTCAGTTGCTGAGGAGAGACTTTGAGACTCTTTGTATGAAAGAGTCAGATACTATTGACTCATTCTTCACTCATGTGATTGGAATGGTCACACAAATAAGATCTCATGGAGAGACTCTTGAAGAGAAGAGGATTGTGGAAAAACTCTTGAGGAGTCTACCCTCAAGATTTGATGTGATTTTCACCACCATAGAGGAGACTAAGGATCTCACAAAGTTCACAGTGGATGAGCTACATGCATCACTGATGACTCATGAGCAGAGATTGGGTAGAAGTGAAAACTCATCTCTTGAGCATGCCTTTAAGACCCAAATGTCTTTCGGAAGAGGAAGAGGGCAAGGCAAAGGAAACAAGAGAGGAAGAGGCAGAAGCCAAAACAGAGGTGGAAGGAACAGTCCAGCTAATGGTCAAGGAAGGGGCATCAATCCAAATCAGCATCAAGGCCAAGGCAGCAGCCAGCAGAGTGGTCAACAGAATGCTCAAGGACAAAGGTATGATAAATCCAATATCCAATGTCACTATTGTAAGAAATATGGACATTATGCTAATGAATGTAGAAAGAAGCAGCATGATATGGGAAATAGAACTAGTGCAAATTTCACTAGAGAAAATATCAGCCAAGATAATTTGTTTTTGGCTTGTAATATGGCTGAAGAAAAGAATGAAGACTTATGGTTTCTAGACTCCGGTTGCAGTAACCATATGACAGGAAACTTAGCAATGTTTTATATGCTAGATGAGAGTGTGAAGTCACAAGTCACACTAGGAACTGATAGCAAAGTTTCTGTTATGGGAAAAAGAAATGTAAATGTTTTAACAAGGAAAGGTGCAAAGAAATCCATAGCAGATGTGTATTATGTTCCAGGAATGAAGTGTAACCTCTTAAGTATTGGACAACTTGTTCAAAAGGGGTACAATGTATTTTTTGAGGATGATGTTTGTACCATCATGGACAAACCACCCAGCAAACAATGTATTGCTGAAGTGAAGATGACAAGGAACAGGATGTTCCCTCTTATAATGAGAGCAGATTTGAAGAATGAAGAAAAGATAGCAGCAGTGGCAAAAGAGGCTATCCAAAGCGAACCAAAAGATGAAAATTGGTTGTGGCACTTGAGATTTGGACATCTCAACTTTGGAGGTCTTAATTTGTTGAATAGAAAAGGAATGGTAAGAGGTTTACCATTGATAGAGAAGCCGGACAACCTTTGTGAAGGTTGTATTCTTGGGAAACAACACAGAGAAAGTTTTCCTTCCGGGAAAAGCATAAGGGCAAAGGCACCCTTAGAGATTGTCCACTCAGATTTGTGTGGACCGATGCAAACTCCATCTCTTGCTAGCAGCCACTACATGTTAACATTCATAGATGATTTTACAAGAAAAACTTGGGTTTACTTTTTGAAAAACAAAAGTGAAGTGTTTGAAATATTTTGCAATTTCAAAGCACTTGTTGAGAACCAAAGTGGGCTGCATATCAAAGTCCTAAGGACTAATAGAGGAGGTGAGTATATATCTAAAGATTTTCTATGTTTTTGTAGAGAAAATGGTATTCATAAGCAGTTTGCAACTAGATATACTCCGCAGCAAAATGCAGTAGCCGAAAGGAAGAATAGAACCATAATGGACATGGTAAGAAGTATGTTAAATGAAAAGCATTTGCCTAATGATTATTGGGTTGAAGCTATACATTGTGCAGCGTACATTTTCAATAGGTGCCCTACAAAATCAGTTATGAACAAAGTACCGGAAGAGGCATGGAGTGGCACAAAGCAAGGTGTCACACACATGAAGGTTTTTGGATGTGTGGCTTATGCACACATACCGGATCAGCTAAGGAAGAAGTTGGACAACAAGGGGGAGAAATGTATTTTCATTGGATACAGTGAGGAATCCAAAGCTTATAGGTTGTATAACCCATCCACCAAGAAGTTTATTGTGAGCAGAGATGTTCAGTTCATTGAAGAGGAAGCTTGGGATGGAAGCATAGAGAAAACAATGAATATTAAACATTGTTCATCTCATGATGAAAATGATGATGAGTTGGCTGAAATACATCCCCAAACAGTAGCACCAACACAAGGGCAGCAAAGCACACCCTTAAGGAGAAATGAAAGTGCTTCTCCAAGCACACCACAAGGAGGAAATTCAAGTGCTTCTTCAAGCATTTGTACACCTAATGAAAGAGGTAAGAAGTTCAGAAATTTGAAAGACATTTATGAACAAGAGGCAGCAAATCAAGGTATCAATTCTTTGTTTGTTTTATATTGTCATGTTGATGATCTTGTTCATTTCGAGGAAGCTATCAAGGATAGGAAATGGATAGAAGCTATGGATGAGGAGATAAATGCCATAGAAAGAAACAAGACTTGGGATTTGGTTGAACTCCCAAAAGGTAAAGATGTCATTGGAGTTAAATGGGTCTACAAGACCAAGAGTAATGCTGAAGGAAAAATAGAGAGACACAAGGCAAGACTTGTTGTCAAAGGTTATAAGCAGAAGCATGGGATAGATTATGAGGAAACTTTCACACCGGTTGTTAGGAAACCGTGAGAGTAGTGTTGTCCATAGCAGCACAAAACAAGTGGAAATTTTACCAAATGGACGTGAAGTCAGCATTCCTAAATGGAGTGTTGATGGAAGAGGTTTACATTGAACAACCTCTCGGCTATGAAAAGAAAGGCCAAGAGCACAAAGTATGCAAGTTGAAGAAAGCTCTTTATGGGCTAAAGCAAGCGCCAAGAGCGTGGTACAGTAGAATAGACTCCTATCTACTATGAAATGGATTTGAAAAGTGTGAGGGAGAACCCACCCTCTACATCAAAGAAAAGGATGGTAAAATTTTGATTGTAGTTTTGTATGTTGATGATGTTATTTTCACAGGTAATGATGATTACCTTATTGAAAATTTTAAAACATTCATGAAAGAAGAATTTTAAATGGCTGACATGGGTTTGTTGAAATACTTCTTAGGAATAGAAGTAGAACAAGATGAAAATGGGATTTTTATCTCACAGGAAAAATATGTTAATGAAGTGCTTGAAAGATTTAATATGCAGGACAGCAAAGCAGCGATCACTCCCACAGTGATGGGATTAAAACTCAGCAAAGAGGACAGCAACAAGGATTTTGATCCTAGCTTGTATAAGAGCATAGTTGGAAGCCTCATGTATTTGACTGCAACTAGGCCTGATATAATGCATGTTGTTAGTTTGATTTCCAGATTCATGGAGAAACCAAAGGATGCACATTGGCAGGCAGCGAAGAGAATTCTGAGGTATGTTAAAGGTACAAAAAGGTTTGGTATTTTGTATACTGCTTCAGAATGTTCAAATTTAGTTAGATACACTGACAGTGATTGGGCTGGAAGTGTAGATGATCGGAAGAGCACTTCCGGTTATGTTTTGCACATGGGTTCAGGAGCCATTTCATGGGCTTCTAAAAAGCAGCCGATTGTAGCGTTGTCTATAGCAGAGGTGGAATATGTGGCAGCTACAACAGAAGCGTGTCAAGCAGTTTGGATGAGAATAATGTTGAAAATTTTATGCCAAGAACAGGTAAAAGGGACAGTGATTTGTTGTGACAATAGCTCAGCTATTGCATTGTCAAAGAATTATGTGTTTCACAAGAAAACGAAACACATAGATGCAAAGTACCACTATATCAGGGAATTGGTGAATAATGGAGAAATTGTTTTACAGCATTGTAGAAGAGAGGAGCAATTTGCAGATATTTTGACAAAGCCATTGGGGCAGAAGACCATTGAATTTTTAAGAAAATGCTTGGGTATGACTGATAACCCAGCAACTGACTTTAAGGGGGAGTGTTGAAAATATTAAAGTCACCTGCTTGCCCTGAGCAGGAAGAAATAGAGTACAGGGGCAGCAGAGCTTGCGTGCACAACACTATGCATTCAAGTTGAATGGAGAAAATTGCAAGGAAGAATTAATGTTTGATGGGAAGCAGCCACCATTGTAAAGGAGAAGTTATGTTTGTTTGTGCGTAGCCGTTTTTGTAGAAAATGAAGACTTTCATGGTTAAAAGCATGGAAGAACAGAGTTTTATTTAAGACAGTCTTTTCGAGCTTTTAAGCCCTCAGCAACCGAAATTGAAGGAAATTTGTTTAAGCGGCGAAAGACTTTAAATTTTAAGCGGTAATCGCAATCGCAAGTTTTTACTTGCAGTGTCTTGTTGACATGAAGAATCGCGATGCGATGCGATCACAATCATAATCGCAAATGGCAGCAGATATGTTTTAAAGTTCAAGTGTCTTGTTGATGAAGGAGGTCCGATGCGATCATCGCAAATCGCAATTGTTTCATATTAAAATCGCCCTCCGCTTTGAGCCGAAGTCCGCGAGTGGTCCCATAGATCACGCGGCAGTCTATTGAACAATCGCAAGTGAGTCAATCGGGGGCTCATTGTATTATGGCCCAATTACATTAACCAAAGGCGAACCCGATGTGTTTACTAGGGCAGATTTGAATCGATTTCAGGTCACACTCAGCCCTCCATACGTCGAGCCCAAAACGGACCCGATACGTTTTATAGGGCGGATTTTATAAGGATTTCGGGTCACAATTGGGCTGACGTCAGCACCCAGAATTGTAACCCGAAATGGTTATGCAGGTTGGTTTAATTAAGGTTTGAAATCTGGGGTTTAAGTTTATTAAGGTTTGCGTTTTAAATGTTTTATATAGCGTGAAAGGTTTTCTAACCTTGGAGCAGTTTATATCATATGCGCGTTGTTGTGTGGTGGGCTCGAAAGGGCAATACATTTTAAATTTAAAATTAGTTTTAATTTTAATATAGTTTTTGTATTATGTAAAGTGCCGAGGCGTATAAAATTTTAAGAGCCAGAGAGACAGAGTGATATGTTTTACACAGCAATGTAGTGTTTTGTTGAGAATACACAGTGAATGTAATTTTTGCACAGCGGTGCGTATTGCAGAGAGACAGTGAGTTTGTTTTATGCACTGCGTCTGTAGCAGTCATATTTTTGTAATCCCTCTCAGTGAGGAAGAATTGTAACAGCTTTTTTTAAGGAATAGAAGTTTGTTTTCAGAGTTGAAACTCTGTCTTCTGTGAGAGAAATTTTTGAATTTCTCTATCTTTGCAGAGGAGAGTATTACTCTCTCCATTGTTGTTCTGGAATTTTCAAATATTTCAACAATGTCGAAGAGAAGCAGAGCAACACACTGGGAGTGCAAGAAACAGAATGAGAGCTCCGGGAGAATGTCGAAGAGTGGCAGAGCAACACATCGGGAGTGCAAGAAACAGAATGAGAGCTTCGGGAGCAGGCGAGAGGAGGGTAGTTACCTTCTAACGCATCTCCCGCAATCTCCATCGTGAGATCTTCCCCAATTCTTCTTGTTCGTCGATCTGTCAGCGATCCCAAGGCGCTGCCATATCGTCGATCAACCCTCGATCTATAAACGTGGGGTCGCCACGTGGTGCAACAAGATCCTAGTTCTGGAAGGCTCAAGAAAGTTGGGTTTGGGAACCCACCACCAACCCGTTAATAAATTCTAGAGGTCAGCCTCATGAACTATGTACAGTAAGGCGAAGTATAGGTTTCCGAAATGTAGATGTAGTTTAAGCGTGACCTTCTTTATATATTCCATCACATCATACTAAATGCAATGTTAATTCATTACACTACTAGCATATCAAGTCCTTACGTTATCGAGAGTGTATTAAAGTCATTAACACTCGTATTCGCCACAATTGGTAAAGGCACTATAGAATTTATATATATATATTCAGCATTGTAAAGTTATGTTTATTCTTAGCGTTAAAAGGTAAGAGAAATGTTTTTTTAATGGTATGGTGGGGATGTTACACAAAGACACAATAATAAATATGAAAAGTAAAACTTTGTGTGTACTATTTTACACTCTGAGATGTTTTTAATATTTTTAAACCTATTTGTCAATCTTTGCTTATACAGATGATCAGATAGATGTGGCTCGTGGTTCATGTCATCACATTTGCATGCGTAACGCATGTTCGTTTATAACTATTAAAAATCTTGTTATAAGAACCACTGGATTACTCTTAACCATAGCATAAACACAATTGTTGACATGAGAAGAAGAAAAATTGAGGTGAGCGATGGCAAGTTCTGCCAAAATCTGGGTGCTTCGGATTATTTGAATAGCCGCAACTGGAAGCTTCCCTCACATCAAAAATGTGGAGTCGCTGACCGGGACTGATATTGATGGAACGCTTTTTATTAAATGTCGAGGAAACCCATTTCAATCCGACGCGGATTTAGTAATGTCAACGGCCACCAGATCATTCCGATTTTCCGATTGAAAGTTCGTTCGCGGACAAGAGTTGGCCTGGCCGTTCCGTTGACACAAAGAATTCTATTATTCTGTCTTTTGAAAAACAGAATTCCGTTATTCTAACCAGTGACCACTTATTTTCGATGACAGTTCCAACGTTTGTCATTTATATAATTTCTTTTCCATATGCAATAAGTAAGTGAATTGACTTGACTTTTAATTATACAAATATTTCGTTAAAAAAATTTAGTTATTAGACAAAAAAAAAAAAATAATCTATATTTTTTTCATATACAATATATACCTTTAAATCATTAAAAAAATATATTAGAAAAATCGTATATAAGTAAATGAATATATTTTTAAATATAAAAATATTTCATTAAAAAAAATTAGTTCGCTTCTTTGAAAACAAAATATACCTCAACCTTAATTTGTTTTTTCATAAAGAATCATCAAAAGAATTCCTTGAAAAACTTGTACATGTGCAAGTGAATGAAATCGTCAAATCAGTTTTTATTTTCTTCTCTTAGAAGTGATGTTTTCATGTAAAAAAATTTCAAAAGAACTACTCTTGAAGTGATGTTTTCATGTAAAAGAAATTCAAAAGAACTTCTCCTGAAGTGACGTTTTCATGTAAAAAATTTCAAAAGAACTTGTATATGTGTCAGTGAAGGGAATGAGATGGAAAAATCACAAACTTTTTTTCCGCTCTCGCAGTGATGTTTTGGGGTCCAAATGTTACATGTTTAAGTTCAAATGTAGGTTTTTTTTTAAACAAGTGGATGATTTAGTTTTTATTTGATCATAGCGATTGTTTATTTTTTATTCCAAATGTTGGCTGGTTGGTTATCAATGGGAAGATAAAAGATGGAAAACCAACTTAATGAAAGTAAGTTAATTTTATAATAAAATAAATTTTAATTTTAGTGTTTTTTTTTTTTTAATTGGTAAGTTCTTTTAATTTGTTTTTTTACACATAAATGATCAATAAATGAAGTGGAATTTTGAGATAGGTTGAGTTATTAATTTCTATATGTTAAGTTGTTAATTTTACTACTACTAGTGTAACCATATAAATTAAATGGTTGATAAATTTTGATAAACATCAATCCATAATAAGCATGAAAACACTTATTTCATGATACATTTTATATTGCTAAAATTAAGATAATATAAAAACTAACTAAACTATAACTTTATTTTAAATTATTTTAAAATGAAATAATATATATTATTATCTGCCAAGCTAAACACCAAATTGGTGTTATGAGGCCCCCCTTGTTTATGAGACAAGGGACCTATGAGACCCCCTCTGCGACTCAGGGATTTGACTGCTAAGTCTACGAACATGTGATCTCTTAGGAGGAAACACATGCTCTTAACCATTAAGCCCACTCACCCTGTATATATATATAAGAACATGGAACGAGATTATTAGCGTCATTTTATCATGTATATTTTCAATATGGAAATAGACATTGTTACCACACCATGGGTCAATATAGTCTCTTATCAATATTTCATGCCCAAAAACCATAAGTCACTTCAATTAACAAATTTTTTTAATTAATCAATTTAATTAAGATTAAAAAATAGGCATAATGTAACATCCCTTCAAAATCACTTAGAAAATAACTATGTATGTTATCCCATTCCCTTTATTAGAACTCCCCTTTTCAGTATTCTTCCTTTGTTAACTCAAAACTTTGTATTCTATTATTTAAACTACTGTTGAAGTTTGCATTGCCAAAATTGAGATTTTCCATCTTTATTTTGGGAAGAAAAATTGTGTGTTTCTTTCTTTGAAATGTCACATGCTAATATAACCATAGACAATATCTTTACACACTTGATAGCTTTGTTTCCATTATGTTCTCCATGCATGTGTATAATGAAAATTCTTTATGTTCTTGCACACATGTATCATGGCAATCTTGAAAATTTTGGCATTGATAATTTTATTTGTCTTTATGTAACCATACATTCATATAGGGTATTTTTCCTCAAACATATGATTGTAGTGGCAATAAATCTAATTGAGCTATTTAATTATTATTTGGTTTAGAATTTACAAATTAGGCTAGAGGCATGGTGGACTCCTATCATGAGGGAGTACTTAAGGTTTTCTCTCAGCCATAATATTCCCTTGTCTAGGACTTCTTTTCTTTTGGACAACCAACGAGGTTCTCATCCTTGTCGTGGCATACAACAACTAATATATATATATATATAGTGAAATGTTAATTTTTAAATGTAGATTGTTTGAATAATGTTATTTCTCTTACCACCTAGGTATTTATTCTACCTTAGTGAAACTCTCTATTTTTATGTTCATATCCACTTACAAAATGGATATCGGGGTTGGTTTTTAGATATGGTTTCTTACCCAATCCTTCACAACAAAAGGGTGTTTACTCTATACCTATAACAATCATTTTTTTTGCAACAAAAAGAATACAAATACACGCGCATACATACATATATTCAACTCACAAAACTTTAGTAGTGTTATCCATTCATTTTTATAAAAATACCCATAAATACTTAAAATCATAAGAAAATCATATTCATTCTTTCATGACCTTGAAAATCCATAAGCAATACAAATAACACAAAATTATCTAGAAATTCATATAATTATCTACAAACTTCCTCAAAATAGATTAAAGATTGTCACATTCCTCCCAATCGTGAACTATGTTTCTCGGTAGTTCCCCTCGAGCTGCAACTCCTCCCTCCCAGGAGAAAAAATCAATATTTCTTTTTCAGTTCCTTAACCCTTAATAGTGTCCTGTTAATTTATGATTTTAGGTACAACCTTTCTCCCACTATCCCTTTCTTTTAATCTTACTTCCTTTATCTCTCGCGGCCCTCTTTAAACCAATTTCTGCTCATGACATTTATTTGCAATCATGCTTTCTCTTGGTTGGTCTGCTTTGTCTACAATTCCCATTGTAGCGATAAATGGAAGGTTTTTCTTCTTTTGTTCATGCCCTTGCTTGAGCATAATTTATTCCAACTATTTTACTAGTAGTTAGGTGTCTAATCTCACACATGATAGCCTTTAATGTATTTTCAAGAATAATAATTCACAAAAAAAATTATTTTTATTAATCAAAATAAGTATTTATATTGTCACATTATATTACTTGTCCCACTTAGGCTTGTCCAATATTAAAGCCATAAAAAGAAGGATATCACGCATAACTAATTCTCAGATAAATATCAACTATATATACTACCATGAATATTCTAAAATATTCCATGAAGTCTAAATCTGTACCATCTATCTAATAATTATTGACAATTAAATTAAAATTCTATAATTTTTATTCCAAAATTGACATGTCTATCAATGTAATAAGAGGGGGTTACAACAAAATTTGTGTACTTCCAAACCATAAAAAGTTATTGAATTTTTGTCAAATGAATTTATCTAAGTCTCCAAAGACATTTTGGCCCTATGGAATTTATGAAATTGTGTGCCAAGTGGGGTGGGTTCAAGTCTCCAAAGACATATTGGCCACCCACCAATTTCTTAGGGATTTGAGATTATTTCAATTCTAATGAGTTCCTCATTATTATTTATAACATTCATTTATAAATAAGCAAATTTTATTTAGCAAAATGGTCCAGTACTTTTAATAGCACACTAATTTCGTAGGGATTTGAGATTATTCTAATTCTAATAAGTTCCACATTATTATTTATAACATTCACTTCTTTGAGATTATTCCAATTCTAATCACTTCCTCATTATTATTTATAACATTCACTTATTTGAGATTATTCCAATTCTAATTAGTTCCTCATTATTATTTATAGTTCATTCATTTATATATAAGAAAAATTTAATTAGCAAATTGGTCCATTACTTTTAATTTCCCACCAATTTTTTATGGATTTGAGATTATTCCAATTCTAATAAGTTCTTCATTATTATTTATAACATTCACTTATATATAAGAAAATTTTATTTAGCAAATTGGTCCATTACTTTTAATAGCCCACCAACTTCTTAGAGATTTGAGATTATTCCAATTCTAATAAGTTCCTCATTATTATTTATAACATTCATTTATATATAAGGAAAAATTATTTAGCAAAATGGTCCATTATTTTTAAAATCTAAAAAATTAGATTCGTTTCAAGTTGGCCCACCAATTTCCTAGGGATTTCAGATTATTCCAATTCTAATAAGTTCCTTCATGATAAATTCCTCATTTTTATTTATAGCATTTATTTACATATAAGAAAATTTTATTTAGAAAAATGGTTCATTTTAGAATAAGATGTGTAATTCATTTTTTTCTCAAGTTAAAGTTGACCTATAATCTTTTTATACAAGGTTAATCAGGTAAATGTTGCATTGGTAAGGCATTCTTTGTGTTACAATATTTTTTTTGTTATATTTATGAAACCTTAGAATATATCAACCACATTAGTAAGACATTCTTTGTATTGCAATATTTTTTTTTGTTATATTTATGAAACTTTCAAATATATCAACCACATTAATATTTTTAATAATTTTAATATGCTTGTAATAATTTTTATTTTTTGAAAACATACTCATTAACTTAACATTAATGACAAACTAAATGAAAACTAAATAATTGTACACCAAGTAGAAAAAGTAAGTGGAATCTTGCTGAAATTTAAGAGGTAAACTAAATTTTAGTTCAATTCATCCTAGTACTTTAATTCTAAAGATTTGTTCTCATTTCAAACGAGATTTCTCTTACCTCTTTGCCCACATTTTAATTAAGAAATTTTAAAATCATGAAAATATAAATCAACATGTTATAATTATCGAAGAATGCATGGTACAGAGGTTTATTGGTTTATTGATATTGGAGTTTATAAAAAGAAGTATTTGGTGAAAGTTAGATATATAATAACAATAAGAAGATGGATTGGTTCAAATATGTATTAAGAATAAGATTCAAAACTAGGATTTTAGGAGATATAAATAAGTATCTAATAAATTTAGAGCTACTCTTAATATTCTTGTGAATATATGTATTAAGAATATTAAATATGTCCTTCGAGCCCCTGATGAAACCAGGTAGAAGGATACCTGCAAAGGATTTATAGACAAGAAAATTCATGACCTTAGGATCCCAAAAATCCGCAGGACCACAAGATAAACCCAAAGCATCCAAATCACATACCTGCCACTCAGGATATATGTGGAGGAGAATGGTCCAAATTTTGTCTCCAATCATCATCGTCTCTTGGAAAAGGATAATAGAGGGGTGAATAACCCCAATCAAATGCCAGAGGACGAGGATTTTTGGGCACTCCCCAAGCCCCTGATGTTTAAGGACATGATTATCATGGTAAGCCCTCATAATTGGGAAAATAATCTCTAAGGGCCTGAATAGGAGATAAAGAAGAAACATAAGGTGATGTACCAGAAGATGATGGACCAAGATTCAATATTGCAGAAATATTGTGAAGATCAGTATCAGCCCCATTCGAATGACACGAAGGTTTCGAACATCGTTCCTTCCTAATGGTCAAATTATGACAAGAATTAGGACTGATAGAGATCTTAGGAGAGGAGGATAAATGAATCAAAAGGGTCTCTAAATGGATATCAGGGTGAAGGTGAAGAAAATCGATATCACTCCCCATTGAATTAGTGGGAGAAATGTCTCCAGAAAAATTCCCAAATTGAATATGAGTAGGGTCAGCGCTAACAGTCAATGAGTCATCAATAGTGGAGGTCGTTCGTAGGTAGATTCCAAATTATACGAATAGGGAGAAATTTCTGGTACAAATAACAATGAAGAATGTTTAATACAATCAGAACATGACAACTGAATATGTGGAGAAAAAATATGTAAAGGATGGAAAGTAGAATTACTAAGAGAAACAATAGTCGATAATAAATCCTTACGAATATGTTTCTCAAGACATATCATAGGTGGTGTGAGTTTAAGCTTACCCGAGAGAGAGTGTTAACCAATCTCTTGAGTCTTCGGAGAGTGTATAGATGTCAATGGACGATCCCCATCGCAAACAGTCTCTAATATTCCATGTCCTCGATTTCCAAATCTACGTGGGCACTCGACAATAAAATGTCCAACATTATGACAACCCAGGGAACAAAAAGTAATTTCTCAATAGTCAATTCACTCCCTCGTAGAGAATCCACCCTAATTGAGCTCCACCTTTGCACGAAGGCCAACAACAAAGTCCACCTCCACCCAAAGCCATGTGATATGTTTATCTCTCTATAAAAGGCTTGCTTCCTCCAGGAAACAAAATTTACCATTGGAATTTTCGATCATCATTAGTGATTCACATGACCAAAATACGAGGGGTAAACCAGGGATTTTAGCTTGAAACCAATTTATTTCGTGGCAATTCTAGGTATGGATCAAAGCCCACATGTCATAAATGTAAAGAGAGGAAACCACGACCTTGAACCCAATATGATCCCAAAATCTTGGCAGCATCGCCATCATTAATAAAGTGGAAGCATAATCACTGATTGTATAAAAGGTTGAAAAGAGGAGAGTACTTAAGAATAGGGTACCAATGTTCTTTAACCAAGGATTCCAGCTAAGATCTATCCATTCACAGATAAAATGACTTACCCATCAAAGCATGTTGTTGTAATCCTACCACATGGTCCCAAAAACCATGGGAAAAAAAAACAAGTTTCTGATAATCTGGATCAACCTTAACTTACTTATTTTTCTACGAATGATGGAAACACATTTTCCGTGCATTACCACATTGAGGTTCAATAACCGGTGGGTATATCGAAATATTTGAAACCACGTGTATAGTTGTATGTATAAGAGATATCCTAAAGGACTAGACTCCCGACTCGGAGTAGCCATGACTCTCTGCCTCAATAGTTGCATGTACCAACACATCAAGTAATGGAACATCATAGCCCTAGTTTCCTTTAGTATCAAGTGACATCCTACCGATAAATGTAATCGACAGTTGTACAACGAACACCGTTAACACTCTCCAATCCTGCCTATATGTGCACCAAAGTAGAGATCATTACTAAAAAATAATTTACGTATTAGTGTCTGAAAAAAACTTGATAAAATATGTAGATAAGGTAAATTAATGTTACTTATCAATTATTAACCCCACTTGATATAAGTTGTCACTAGCTCAATCCACTAGGACACCCCTTCAAATACAATAGACTGGCCAATCACCGTCGACCAAAGTCCTTCAGAAAATGTCATCAAGCACACAATCAACAAAGATCTTCAATGACGACGCAAACCATTAATGGATTGTCCCTCATATAATCAATGGCCAACTTGGAAAATAGATATCCCTCGAGGCCAATTAATGACCCCAAGAGAATCCTTCATGATCGAATTCAAAATTAAAATATGTTACCAGCTCCACCAACCAAAATGAATGCACTTACGATCGACCAATCCCAAACCATAGAGGAGTAGGAAGATCCATAGGAACAAAGGTTCATAAGAAAGACCACGTAAAAAAACCAGTCAGTGTGTCTCGGATATACCACAGAGAAGACCAACAAGTAGCAGCTAAGATCCTCAGAAATCCCTTGATCGACCAATCTCAAACCAAAGAAGGAGCAGGAAGATCTTGAGGAGAAAAGGTTCAGAAGAAAGACCACGTAAACAACGAACTATTGCGTCTCAGATAGACCATAGAGTAGAAAAACAACAAGAGTGGAAAATAAATTGTCATTAGTGTACCTCAAGAAACAAAAAAAAAAAGTAGAAATCCTTGATATAATCTAGAAATAGGATAAAATTTGAATCTAGCTCAGAAAATTAGGCTTAGACGTGTTGTACCCAACAAAACCAACAATTGCACCAGCAAAGGCCACATTTAATCCATCTACCTCCACACTTGTAGCCAAAATTACCAACCTTGTGAATTTTATGACTAATTCTTCCACAATCCTATCTTTTATCCTCAGCGTCTGCTTCTGACAAAAGTTTTTGTAGAGATTTTGAAGTAGGCATATTGTCTGCCAACATATATTCTATAATTTTCCTCCGCCAACTTTCAGTGAATCTAATCCCTGTTGTCGATGACAGTCAAAAGTTTCAGCACAACAATTTACTGATATCAGCGGCCAGTAGATAGAAGTAGCGTTCAAATTAAATGTAACACTAAAAAAAGAAGATTAAAACACAATCGATGGAGACCCTGAAAATTACTCCAACTACGTTATTGCCTATTCATGCTCAACAAAAGTGCCTCCATCGCTCCTCTCACCAAGCACCTTTTTTGCCAGCCTCCATCGCTCTGCTTCTTAAAGAACCCATCAACAACATAAAGAAAAACACCTAATCCTTTACTTTTACCTATTTTACTAGCACCTCGTATCAAAAATTTAAAGTTAAAATATTTCTTTTGGCTTAAAATCCCCTTCCATGTAGTAGTGCCAAATGCAAAGATAGAAAAGTTGTCTCTAATCGTATCAACAGAGATCAAAGGGACAAAAGAGGAATTGATGTTTGATAAATCTTGCCAGCAAAAGTTGTCGCGTTCTTCAGAGTCAACTACCCCACCAAAACGAACAACCCAACAAATCGTTGTATTTATATAAGATAATGTGAATGATAAGTGAAATAGTAGCCTCGGTATATGCACAAGATAGTAGTAGCCTGCAACCCGGTGGACTTAGGGTGCACTATCAGAGTCAACTTTGTAGGTGTTAGATAATATTTTCTTAAATTGATATGGTTTTGTCTTAATTGTTAATTGTTTTAAATGAGATTCATCTTAATTGTCATTGTCTTAAGTGGCCATTGTCTTAAATATAATTTTTTCTCTTAAAATATTTTTGGCTCAAACTATTTTTGTCTTAAATATAAAGCTTTGTCTTAAAATATTTTTGTTTTAAATTGTTTTTGTCTAAAAATACTTTTTGTTTCAAAATGTTTTTGTTTTAAATATAAAGTTGTCTTAAAATATTTGTGTCTTAAACTATTTTTGTCTCAAATATAAAGTTTTGTCTTAAATTTTTTTTTGTCTCAAACTGTTTTTGTCTTAAATATAAAGTTGTCTTAAAATATTTTTGTCTCAAACTATTTTGATATTAAATTTTAATGTAAAATAACTAAAATAAAAAGTGTTTTTTAAGACAAAATATTTATATTGTCTTAAAAATGCCCTTGGTGTCGTAGTGTAAGAATCCCTAGCTCTTTGAAAGGGAATGAACCCTCAAGAGCCTTTGGGATCCATGTGTCAATCTCAAGAAAGTATCTAAAAATTTTGAGACTAGTGGAGAAATTCTTCTGTGGTTCATAAATATTGATAACAACTACATCCATGGAATATTTATAGAAGGCAAATCCATTAAAAAAAGATCACTCTCAACGAGGAAGCCTAACTTTGAGAATTGATGGTAATTACGGTTTCCGGGACCTGCTTTTTCACAGTTGGTGGTGGCCTAGCGTGTGGCTCTTGCCTTTCTGGTTGTGACTCGGGCTGTGCCTTTTGCTCCAGAGCTGAGGTTGGCATCTATTCTAGCATCAATATCCCACCAGGCTTTCGAATCCTTTTGTGCACTGGAGGGAGGTCAACCTGTTGCGTATGTTTAAGAGGTGTTTCTTGTAAAGGCACATCTTTCTTTCCGGTACACTATTCTGCAGAACTGTTTATCGTCTTTATCTTCGTAATGTGAGTAGGCAATATGTTGGGCAGCTATTCTTAATGGATCGTGTCTTCTAAACGGAGCACTTCCCAGCCAAAATGATGATGTGGCACCTGCTTCAGTTAATATCTCTTCTTGGATACTCACTTTATATGCTCCAACTTGAATTGGCAGCTTCAGAGAGATTTCTTCCTTTTCAACTATACTGCTCCAACTTTGAGAGTGTGGAAACAATTAAACTCCTAACATTTCAAGAGCAAAAATGAGTGTAACTCAATCAATACAACCAGACCTCGTGAATAAAACTAAACCTCATAAATAAGGATTTTTTTATTTTTTATATTATTTAGAATAAAAGATAAACTTCTACTTCACATTTATTTTGAATTAAATGTTAATGAATTTTAAACGGTAAACTTCTACTTCACATTTATTTTGAATTAAATGTCAATGAATGATCAATTTCAGAAGATATGAATCCCCTCTGTCAATGTCCTTTGGCTAATCACTTTTTCAGAGAATCTTTTCATGAGAACACTCTCGTTCGAAAAATTCGAAAATTCAAACAATTTAAGGTTTCACTTTAATGTCTGTCCCAAGGACATCCACCATCGGGGAATCTCGAGGGAAAGATTCGAAAATTCAAACAATTTAAGGTCCAACTTTGTATTCGAGGATCTCTCCGAATTACAGTAAATGAAGAATGAGTTTTGAACCATATCATTCAGAAAATTCCCAGTTAAATGTCGGGGACACCATCTCTGTGTAACAAGACCATACCTCAAACGATATCCGTTACTGTTACCATCCCAAATCCAGACAATGTCTTTGAGACACGGTCTCAGCTCTTGGCTGCACAACTTACTGTACTCCACCGTATCTCCCCTTCAAAAATCTCGGCATCGATAGACAAACGACCCTTCAACCCCACCTCCGAACCTTGGAGCTTGATCTTGCAATCCAAGGTCTTCTTGACGCCGAATCTCAACAATTTGGCGATCTCCTCCACCTTCTATATTATGCTCGACACCGGTTGAGTTGAAGTGAACCACAACTCTTGCTTCACGATCTTGTCCTCGAACAGTCCAGAGAGATTGAACACTGACGACAGGGAGATTATGTCGAAGGCGTTGTTGAAGCGGGCCAGCCAGGGAACGAAGAACGCCGACTCGATATCATCAAGGAGGCCAACATCGACATTGTCCGCTTGTGGGGCTTTGAAGCCCACCCAAAACCAGGGGAGCATTCTGTGTAGGTTGCCATCGATAAACGGTGAGCCTGATGAACGGAGGAGGAACGACCGTAGGTAAAACTCTAACCACTTCTCCCTATGTCATCAAAATGACAACACAACAGCGTTAGAAAACAAAAAATAAATAGGGAGGAAAGTCATGATTATTCTTCCTGTTCATAAAATTGTAGTGCAAACCCTAACCAAGGATTTTACCAACAAATTAAGGAGACAGAACGAGCGACTGTGTTACCGATTGGCTTTTCCAAGAAGCTGCAGGCCGGAGAGATAAACTGAAGCGACGGTGAGCGGTAACTAAGAAAGACATATGTCGTAATGTCCAAGAGTGGCAGAGCAACACACCGGAAGTGCAGGAAACAGAATGAGGGATTCGGGAGCAGGCGAGAGGAGGGTAGTTACCGTCTAACAGCTCTCCCTCAATCTCCACCGTGAGATCTTCCACAATTCTTCTTGTCCGTCGATCTGACAGCGATCCCAAGGCGCTGCCACATCGTCGATCAACCCTGGATCTCGAAACGTGGGGTCGCCACGTGGTGCAACAAGATCCTAGTTCTGGAAGGTTCGAGAAAGTTGGGTTTGGGAACCCACCGCCAAGCCGTTAATAAATTCTCGAGGTCAACCTCATGAACTAAAGTAAGGTGAAGTATAGGTTTCCCAGATGTAGTTTAAGCGTGACCTTGTTTATATATTCCATCACATCACACTATGGTGTCATTCCATACTAAATGCAATGTTAATTCATTACACTATTACCGAGAGTGTATTAAAGTCATTAACAGTTATATTCGCCACAATTGATAAAGGAAAAATATAATTTATATGTATTCACCATTGTAAAGTTATGTTTAATCTTAGCGTTAAAATGTAAGAGAAATGTTTTTTTTAATGGTATGGTGGGGATGTTACACAAAGACACAATAATTAATATGAAAAGTAAAACTTTGTGTGTACCATGTTCCAATCTGCGCTTTTTTAATATTTTTAAACCTATTTGTCAATCTTTGTTTATACAGATGATCAGATAGATGTGGCTCAGTGGTTCATGACATGACATTTGCATGCGTAACGCATGTTCGTTTAAAACTAATAAAAAACTTGTAATAAGAGCCACCGGATTCCTCTTAACCATAAGATAAACACAATTGTGGACATGAGAAGAAGAAAAATTCAGGTAAGCGATGGCAAGTTCTGCCAAAATTTGGGTGCTTCGGATTATTTGAATAGCCGCAACTGGAAGCTTCCCTCATATCAAACAGGTGGAGTTGGTGACCGGGAGTGATATTGATGGAATGCCTTTTATTAAATGTATACGAGGAAAACCATTTCAATCCGACGCGGATTTATATAAAGTTAACGGCCACCAGATCATTCCGATTTTCCGATTGAAAGTTCGTTTGCGGACAAGAATTGGCCTGGCCGTTCCGTTGAGACAAAGAATTCGATTCTTCTGTCTTTTGAAAAAACAGAATTCTGTTATTCTAACCAGTGACCACTTGTTTTCGATGAGAGTTCCGAGGTTTGTAGATTGTATTTTGTAATGTAAAATTATTATATATATATATATATATATATTCTAATCTCTTTTCCATATGCAATAAGTAAGTGAATTGACTTTTAATTATAGAAATATTTCGTTAAAAATATTTAGTTATTAAAGAAAAAAAATTAATCTAATTTTTTTTTCATATACAATATATACCTTTAAATCATTAAAAAAGTGGTATATATTCAAATGAAAAAAAATTAGTTCGCTTCTTTGAAGTACAAAATATACCTCAACCTTAATTTGTTTTTTTTCATAAAGAATCATCAAAAGAATTCCTTGAAAAACTCGTACATGTGCAAGTGAATGAGATCATCAAATCAGTTTTTATTTTCTTCTCTTGAAGTGATGTTTTCATGTAAAAATATTTCAAAAGAACTGCTCTTGAAGTGATGTTTTCATGTAAAATTTTCAAAAGAACTTCTCCCGAAGTGACGTTTTCATGTAAAAAAATTCAAAAGAACTTGTATATGTGTCAGTGAAGGGAATGAGATGGAGATGTGTTGGGGTTACATGTTTAATTTCAAATGTAGGTTATTTTTAAACAAGTGGATGATCTAGTTTTTATTTGATCATGGTGATTGTTTATCTTTTATTCCAAAGGTTGGTTGGTTGGTTATCAATGGGAAGATAATTATTTTGAGACCATACTAAGATAATTATTTTCATTCATTCTTAGTTAGTCCATGGTCATGGGTCTTAGTTTTGTGGCATCTTTAAGGTTAAATACTTGCAAACCTTTTTCTTTTTGTTATCCATTAGAGGTGCTCAATTTCTATTATCCATTTTCAGATTCTTGATGTCATATACAAGTTTCAATTTTTATTCCAACTACATATAATGTGGTTATAGTTAGGTTATTTATAAAAAAAAGGCCCGTAGTTAGTTGGGGTTTCTTGGGTTTCTTGTATGATAATTTTGAGGGTTTATTAGAAATCTTTCAGGCATAAAGCTATATATATATATATGGTTTTCCTTCCTTTGTTAACTCAAAACTTTGTATTCTATTATTTAAACTAATGTTGAAGCCTGCATTGCCAAAATTGAGATTTTCCTTCTTTATTTTGGGAAGAAAAATTGTGTGTTTCTTTCTTTGAAATGTCACATGCTAATATAACCATAGACAAGATCTTTACACACTTGATAGCTTTGTTTTCATTATGTTATCCATGCATGTGTATAATGAAAATTATTTATGTTCTTGCACACATGTATCATGGCAATCTTGAAAATTTTGGCATTGGTAATTTTATTCGTCTTTCTGTAACCATACATTCATATAGGGTATTTTTCCTCAAACATATGATTGTAGTGACAATAAATATAATTGAGCTATTTAATTATTATTATTTTTAGAATGTACAAATTAGGCTAGAGGCCTGGTGGACTCCTATCATGGGGGAGTACTTAAGGTTTTCTCTCAGCCATAATATTCCCTTGTCTAGGACTTCTTTTCTTTTGGACAACCAACGAGGTTCTCATCCTTGTTGTGGCATACAACAACTAACCTAGACATTATATATATATATATATATATATATATATATATATATATATATATATATATATATATATATATATATATATATATATATATATATATATATATATATATATATATATATAGATATATATATATGCGTCAAGAATATAGTTTTTAATTCAAGTGAAATGTTAATTTTTAAATGTAGATTGTTTGAATAATGTTATTTCTCTTACCACCTAGGTATTTATTCTACCTTAGTGAAACTCTCTATTTTTATGTTCATATCCACTTACAAAATGGATATCGGGGTTGGTTTTTAGATATGGTTTCTTACCCAATCCTTCACAACAAAAGGGTGTTTACTCTATACCTATAACAATTAATTTTTTTGCAACAATAAGAATACAAATACACACACATACATACTTATATTCAACTCACAAAAATTTAGTAGTGTTATCCATTCATTTTTATAAAAATACCCATAAACACTTAAAATCATAAGAAAATCATATTCATTCTCTCATGACCTTGAAAATCCATAAGCTATACAAATAACACAAAATTATCTAGAAATTCATATACTTATCTACAGACTTCCTGAAAATAGATTAAAGATTGTCACATTCCTCCCAATCGTGAACAATGTTTCTTAGTAGTTCCCCCCGAGCTCCAACTCCTCCCTCCCAGGAGAAAAAATCAATATTTCTTTTTCAGTTCACACCTCCTTAACCCTTAACAGTGTTGTGTTAATTTATGAGTTTAGGTACAACCTTTCTCCCACTATCCCTTTCTTTTAATCTTACCTCCTTTATCTCTCACGACCCTCTTTAAACCAATTTCCACTGATGACATTTATCTGCAGTCGTGCTATCTCTTGGTTAGTTTGATTTGTGATGCAGGGGCATTAGAGTCTAGTCCACAATGTGAAGAGTTGTTCACATGTTGTGACTAGAAGGGCTCGAGAAGTTCAAAGAATTGTACCAACAAAGGTGTCAATACCTTAGCTGTCAGTTACACTTGGGGTAGATAGGATTAGTCTAATAATTGAGGAAGTTAGATGGTTGATTCGTGTCAGTCTAATTAGTTTCTGTTGATAGAATTAGAGAAATATTCTGTAATTAGGCTTTATTTAAATAAGAAGAAACTGATCCTCAAGAAGGAACCGAACAGTCATGTAAAGATTTATAAATATAACCCTGATACAGATTAAAGGGGGAGTTGGTCGTAGAAGACTGGGATTGAGAGGTTTTACCTCCGTTTCAATAAAGATTGCAATGTTTCATAAGTTGTTGTTATGTTGCCAATCCCCGGAGGATTCCACCTTCGTGATTTATTGGTTTGCATATGCTGTGTAGAAATCAATTGAATTGTTTTCTGTATAGAAAACTCAAAAGAGGTCGATTATGTTAAAACTCTGTATAAAAGGCCATAGTATTGAATCTGAATTCCGTTGTTGAAATTGATTGAATCAATGTATGGTTTGCTGGGTTATAAACAATAGAAAGGGTTATGGTTTATACGCTTGCCACAATTTGGACACAATTGAATATAGATTCCTTGTTTATACATTGCATCATCTTAAGTTCTGTGTGAAGAGCTCTATAAAAATCAATGAAGTTTTGGCTTTTTGTAGGACGTAAGTGATATAACCCGATTGTTGCTTTGATTAGCAATTGCATTGAACTCTGTTAAGCTGGAATCGAAAGTCTGGTTGTGTAAAGCTCAATTCATAGCGTTGTTTGAGTCGATAGCTGTGAGATCGATTCACAACATTAACGTAGAGGAATATGGATCGTAAAGGAGCGGAAAAATGAATTGAACGCATGCTAAATACCAGAATTGAAGTAAGCAGTTTTTGAGGAGTAATATTGCCGGTATCGCGTGCCTAATTTGCTGAGGAGTGGTTTTTCATTTTAGAATGCGATCCAATCATTTCTAACATGTCAACACTTAAATACTGCCCATATTGCGTAATTTTGTGTGCTAAACTTCTGTGGTGGAAGCAACGTGATTTGCGTTCGATTTGAAGGACAAAAGATCCATAGGCAATCGCTTTCAAAGCTGCACAGGGTTTAATATGAGGTATGGCCCAGCATTTTTGGCAATGGTAAATTTTTATTAATAAGAGAGAGTTGAATATTGGATGCGTGGGACCCATGAAAATTCAACGTAAAACAAACTCTTGTTCTTAACGTTAATTGGGGTTAACGTTATAGTCTTATGGTTTGATATTTGTTCAAAGGGATTGAAATATTTATTCATAAGTATTTTAATACTATGATGAAAAGTTTAATCTCTATTCATATGCCAAAGTATTATAGGTCCAAAGGATTTTGAGTTTGTTTTCTTAAATGAATTGAATTCAAGGATTTATAACATGTTGTAGGGAGCTGATATTGTCTAAATGACTTTTTAAAGCATTGTGATTTCATTAATCAAATTTTCCAAATTTGATGAATGAAAATCAAAGCGAAGAATTGAATCTGACTCCTCCGGAGTTAGAAACAATTGTGAACAAATTTCAAAGGCTCTCCTTAACGCCTGCACCCACAGCGCCATCAATTTGCCTACAATTCCCATTGTAGCGATAAATGGAAGGTTTTTCTTCTTTTTTTCATGCCCTGGCTTGAGCATAATTTATTCCAACTATTTTACTAGTAGTTAGGTGTCTAATCTCACACATGATAGCCTTTAATGTATTTTCAAGAATAATAATTCACAAAAAAAATTTATTTTTATTAATCAAAACAAGTATTTACATTGTCACATTATATTACTTGTCCCACTTTGGCTTGTCCAATATTAAAGGCATAAAAAGAAGGATATCACGCATAACTAATTCTCAGATAAATATCAACTAGATATACTACCATGAATATTCTAAAATATTCCATGAAGTCTAAATCTGTACCATCTATCTAATAATTATTGACAATTAAATTAAAATTCTATAAGTTTTATTCCAAAATTGACACGTCTATCAATGTAATAAGAGAGGGTTACAACAAAATTTGTGTACTTCCAAACCATAAAAAGTTATTGATTTTTTGTCAAATGAATTTATCTAAGTCTCCAAAGACATTTTGGCCCTATCGAATTTATGAAATTGTGTGCCAAGTGGGGTGGGTTCAAGTCTCCAAAGACATATTGACCACCCACCAATTTCTTAGGGATTTGGGATTATTTCAATTCTAATGAGTTCCTCATTATTATTTATAACATTCATTTATAAATAAGCAAATTTTATTTAGCAAAATGGTCCAGTACTTTTAATAGCACACTAATTTCGTAGGGATTTGAGATTATTCTAATTCTAATAAGTTCCACATTATTATTTATAACATTCACTTCTTTGAGATTATTCCAATTCTAATCACTTCCTCATTATTATTTATAACATTCACTTATTTGAGATTATTCCAATTCTAATTAGTTCCTCATTATTATTTATAGTTCATTCATTTATATATAAGAAAAATTTAATTAGCAAATTGGTCCATTACTTTTAATTTCCCACCAATTTTTTATGGATTTGAGATTATTCCAATTCTAATAAGTTCTTCATTATTATTTATAACATTCACTTATATATAAGAAAATTTTATTTAGCAAATTGGTCCATTACTTTTAATAGCCCACCAACTTCTTAGATATTTGAGATTATTCCAATTCTAATAAGTTCCTCATTATTATTTATAACGTTCATTTATATATAAGAAAAATTTATTTAGCAAAATGGTCCATTATTTTTAAAATCTAAAAAATTAGATTCGTTTCAAGTTGGCCCACCAATTTCCTAGGGATTTCAGATTATTCCAATTCTAATAAGTTCCTTCATGATAAATTCCTCATTTTTATTTATAGCATTTATTTACATATAAGCAAATTTTATTTAGAAAAATGGTTCATTTTAGAATAAGATGTGTAATTCATTTTTTTTCTCAATTTAAAGTTGACTTATAAGTTTTTTGTACAAAGTTAATCAGATAAATGTATGCATTGGTAAAGCATTCTTTGTGTTGCAATATTTTTTTTGTTATATTTATGAAACCTTCGAATATATCAACCACATTGGTAAAGCATTCTTTGTGTTGCAATATTTTTTTTGTTATATTTATGAAACCTTCGAATATATCAACCACATTAATATTTTTAATATACTTATAATATTTTTTATTTTTAAGAACATACTCATTAACTTAATCATTAATGACCAACTAAATGAAAACTAAATAATTATGCACCAATTCCTGGAGAAAAAGTAAGTGGAATCTTGCTGAAATTTAAGGGGTAAACTAAATTTTAGTTCAATTCATCCTAATGCTTTAATAGTAAAGATTTGTTCTCATTTCAAACGATATTTCTTTTACCTCGTGGCCCATATTTTACCTCTTGGCCCATATTTTAATTAAGAAATTTTAAAATCATGAAAATATAAATCAACATGTTATAATTATCGAAGAATGCATGGTACAAAGGTTTATTGGTTTATAGATATTGGAGTTTATAAAAATAAGTATTTGGTAAAAGTTAGATATATAATAAAAATAAGAAGATGGATTGGTTTAAATACGTATTAAGAATAAGATTCAAAACTAGGATTTTAGAGATATAAATAAATATCTAATAAATTTAGAGCTACTCTTAATATTCTGTGAATATATGTATTATATTATATTAAAATATCTTAGATGAAATCAAATCAATTAAACTTATAATAAATGAATTATATTTTTCAAAAATTAGTTTAAAAAATAACCATAAATTTCTGAAATAATTTAATTTTAATATGATCTAAATTTTATATATCATAGTATTTGGTTACATAGATTTTCTCTTATTTTAAAGGGTTATATTTACTAACAAAATTAACTTATAATATTAATAATATTAATAATAATAAATGAAAATTTATCATATTTTTCTTCAAAATCCAATTAAAAAAATTACAAAATTACAAATTTATCATATTCAATTATGATAATTTTTTTTTTTTTTTAATCATATGAAGAGCCTAACAAGGGGGCAATCAAATAACTAGGAATGTTAACCAATCACCAGTCACTAGTAACCATATCAAAAATCTAGTCTCTTTAAAAGTCAAGCAACTCTGATTTACTAAAATGTTGGATATTTTGGTATGTTTTGATGCTATGTCAAGAACATACACGAAACACAGAAGCACAAATAGTTTACACAGAATGCAAAAATAAAAATTACACATAGACAAAGAGCAAGAACACACAAGAGAGAAACTATTTTTCTATTCAACTCTTCTCTAAAAACATATAAAATTACATACTTTTAATACAAAGTGAAAGCCTGAAACTTTTGAATGCAATTCAATGCTAGAATGAACTTATTACAACCCAAACGTCCTTCCACCTTGATCTTTTGTTTCTACACGAAAACAGAAAAAATCGGACTATATCTGCCATCATTTAATGCTCTGTCAAAGAGGCCAAAAGGATAAGAATCCCCTAGATCCATGGAAGAGACGCAAAGCTTAGGAGCCTCTTGGATCCATGGCTAATTTCAAGAAGGTGTCCAATACTTTTGAGACTGGTGGAGAAATTCTATGTGGTTAATTTCAAGAAGGTGTCCAATACTTTTGAGACTGGTGGAAAAATTCTATGTGGTTTATGGATATGAGTGATAACTATTTCTATGGAATATTTGTACGAGTTAGATTCAAGACTATTATATGTGGTTTAGAAATATTTGAAAGTGTAAAAATAATTGAACCCATAACTTCTCAATATTTTTTAAATATATAAAGTTATTTTAATTATTCACATTTATTTTGAATTAAAGGTTCATGAATAATCAATTTCAGAAGATATGAATCGGCTCGAGAGTCCCAGACAGATGTGAAAGGCACGGACATCCACCACCCAGAAGGAATCTCTCATGGAAAGATTCGAAAATTCAAACAATCTAAGTTTCAACTTTGTATGTGCTAAGGACCTGCGGCATTCGAGGATCTCTCCGAATTACAGTAAATGAATGATGAAATGAATGATGAGTTTTGAACCATATCAATCGGAAAATTCCCAGTTAAATCTCGAGGCAATGTGCAAGACACCATCCCTGTGTAATAAGACCATAGCTCAAACGATATCCGTTAATCTATTGTCTGTTACCATCCCAAATCCAGACAATATCTTTGAGACCGGGTCTCAGTTTTTGGCTGCACAAGTTAATGTACTCGAGCGTATCTCCCCCGGTCTTCTGAAGCTGCACCATGAAAAGCAAGGGCGTGATTTCAAAAATCACGACATCGATAGACAAACGACCCTTCAGCCCCACCTCCGAACCCTGGAGTTTCATCTTGCAATCCTCGGCCTTCTTGACGCTGAATTTCAACACTTTGGCGATCTCCTCCACCTTCGATATTATGCTCGACACCGGTTGAGATGATGTGAACCATAATTCATGCTTCACGATCTTGTCCTCGAACAGTCCCGAGAGATTGAACGCCGATGACAGGGAAATAATGTCGAAGGCGTTGAAGCGGGCCGGCTTCGGAACGAAGAACGCCGACTCGACATCGTCAAGTAGGCCGACATCGACATTGTCGGCTTGTGAGGGTTTGAAACCGAGCCGGAACCAGGGGACATCCATGAGCTGCGGAACGGTGATCCTCGTCTGGGGATTGTGGTCCAGCAGTCGGCAGACGAGCCGCCGGAGGTCGGACGAGAACCAGGGTGGGCACTTGAAGTCGCCCTTGTAGATTTTCTTATACAGTGCCATAATATTCGCGTCTTGGAAAGGCAAATAACCCGCCCTGAGCACGAAGAGTATGATCCCACACGACCAGATGTCGGCCTTGGCGCCGTCGTAGCCCTTCATCGTTATGATCTCCGGCGCTACGTACGCCGGCGTGCCGCACGCTGTGTGTAGAAGCCCGTCCGGTCTAAATTGCTCCGGCAGTGCGCTGAGCCCAAAGTCGCAGACCTTCATGTCCCCATTATCGTCTAATAACAAGTTCTCTGGCTTCAAGTCCCGGTGGTACACGCCCCGGCTGTGGCAGAAATTCACCGCACTGATCAGTTGTTGAAAATACTTCCTTACCTCCTCTTCTTTCAATCTCCCATTTTTGGCAACCCTGTTGAAGAGCTCGCCGCCCTTAACGTACTCCATGACGATGTAAATCTTAGACTTGCTCGCCATGACTTCGTAAAGCCGAACGATGTTGGGGTGTCGGACCAATCTCATGACGGAGATTTCCCGTTTAATCTGCTTGATCATCCCGACCTTGACGATTTTTTCTTTGTCCATGGTTTTAATGGCCACGCTCTCGCTGGTTTTGAGATTTCTACCTTGGTAGACCTTGGCAAACGTCCCTTGCCCTAACAGGCGCCCTAATTCATACCTCTCCATCAGAATATTCGGCTCCATCTCAATCTCGAAACTAAAATCAGAAATCCGTGTGGATTAAAGCTGCTGCGGAGGCGTCTTAGCAGTATAAGGCCTGTGAAGTTGCTCTCCGGCATCCGTTCCATTGCACGTGGCGTAGTCGGGATGTGTTCCACCAGAGCCCGGCATAGCCTGCGTACAGGAGTTCTGAGAACAAGTCACTAGTATAACCTTTTAGATGCCGTTAATATTCGGGGAAAGGGAAAAGCGTAAGTGTGGACGTATCCAAAAGGCATGGTCAGTGGCATTAGGTGGAGGGAGGGACAACCTATCATCTTGCGCTCGCTCTTTCTTTCTTTTCGATAAATTCACACCAGAAATATATCTTTGTGTGCTGCGATTCATGCCACCTGTCTTTCATTCGATTTCGTTGCTGTAATCTTCCGTACCGTATACACAAAATCTCTCCAAGTTACTTGTTTGCCCGGCTTTCCTTGATCAGAATTACCCACGTTGGTGCGAATGTGGTGGCTTGGGAAGAGTTGGCATCCCGCGTAAACACTTAAAACTAAGTTAAAGTATTTTTTGAATGTGAAATCACTAATTCAATTTCTAATCTAAATATTATGTATTAGACACCATCGTAAACGTAATCTTACTAGCAAAAATAACACTAAAATTAATGAGAGGTATGTTTCTCTCTGTTATAATTTTTTATACCTCGTTTTCATTTTATTTTAAATTTAAATTTAGATTAAACATTCATTATTTTTGTGAAAAAATATCTTTCGGTAAAATCCTTCAATAGTGGTTAACTACTTGAAAGAAAAACACGTTCATTACTAGAATTTCTAAGAGGATGTTTAATTTTCGCAAACGAAGGAATAGAAGAAGAATCTCTACATCTTTTTAAAAAGGTCAGATCAGATTTCATCTTAGATACCCGCAAACGTGCCCTTTCAAATTGATGAACTTATTATTACATTTTTGTTCACACTCGATGTAAAAATTAAACTTGTTTTTACTTTGATTGCATGCGTCATGACTTAGAATTTGAAATCTTTTAGTGTTGACTTCCAAGGTATTGAACATGTGATGAAATGGTTTGCCTATTCAATTATTCGGGCTTCCAGAGTTTAGAAGTTCATGACTTTAAAAATTGAAACCTTTTAGTGTTGACTTCTAAGGGCTTAAACACGTAGCTAATGGTTTGCCCATTTATTTTTTAAAACAAGTAGTTTTTCATTTGTAATTTTTCGGGTTTGAAGAGCAAGGAGTATAGAAGTTTAAGACCACTTCAAGAGGTTAGAATTATATAGAAAAAGGATGAAATGTAAAATGGTAAGTGTGGGGTTGTTTAAAAGGAGAGGTTTTAATTTTATATGAAGGTTAAAAATTTGTGGTTATAATATAATTTTTATTATTACGTTAAGAAGTTTATTTTTCAGACTAATTAATACATTTTATATAATTATATAAAAAAAGGATGAAATGGTCCGTGGGGTCAGGTTAAACGGTGATGAGGCGGGTTGTTATAGCACTCATCACAGGTTCAATTCCCTTCTCCGATCGGGGTGATGTATTTGGACATGTTGACGAAAATGGAGTAAAAAAAAAAAAGAGAGAGAGAGAGAGAAAATGGAAAATGAAAGGAACTACCAAGCTTACAAAAAAAAGAAAAAAAAAGGATGAAATGTAAAAATTTAGGTGTGAGACTAATATTGTTTTATATAATTATATAGGGAAAGGGTAAATAAAATGGTAGTCATGGGGTTGTTTTAAAAATGAGATTTTAATTTTATATGAAGGTTAAATTTGTGGTTATAATATATTTTTTTTATTATTTAGTTAAGAAATTTATTTTACGGACAATTATGTGTATTTTTATATATTTAATATAGGTTATGTTTTGTTATTTTTCAAAATCAAGGTTAAAGCATATTAAAATTAAAAGAAACCATCGGTCATAATCAAAATAAAAAAATAAATATATTTTAGTTACTTTTTATTAAAATTCACTATAAAATAATCATTCTAATTACATGCTTATTTATATTTTAAGTTGCTTCATTACTATAATCTAGTACAAAGTGATATGGTAAAAATATTTCACTCTAACTCTCACTTATAAATAAACTAACGTTACCTAATGTTACTTGAAAGGAAGCTAATAGTAAGGAAAATGCTAGAACAGGAATGGATGCAATTAATTTGACCTCAAAAAATGCTAGAAGGAGATGAATTGTAATTAATTTGATGTGTCATTTTATACGGAAAAGAAGACATAATTATATTGTTGAAACTCGACAAGATGAAATGCAAAATTGGTTTAAACTGTAAAACTTAAAAAAGTTGGAGAAAATATTGAAGACACCTAGTTGCAGACTTGAAGCTTGTTTTGAGAACATGAAAATAGAACTTTTAGTTTCATGGTTTATTGTTCTCCAATTATTGAACAATAGAAACAGACTCACTTATGTGATCAGACAGGTGACAGATCAGATAATGGAGAAACAAGTCTCAAATATGAAGGTTTGCTAGGATGCCTTATCATGACACTTTCACTTGACATTTACCACAGTTTTCTTGTTTGTTGTAAAATGGCAAAGGCCAGGGCTCAAACATAACTCTATGCTTATCACACAACGGTGTTTTCACTGCGGGAGGCCTTTATTAGTAGTTTAACAGTTAACCATGATAGTAAAAAAATTGCTTGATATTTATAAGAATCCTTTTTAAAACAGCATCCTTGAGCTGAAACAGGTCCACAAATAGGGGATGAGACACGTCCACAAATAGGGGATGAGACAGGAGGTGTTTGTGCACTGGAGACAAGTTTAGTTTCAGGGCCCAATGAAAAGTTGCTCATTGGTTCAGAAACAGGAATGTGCAAGGAGACAGGATTTGGTGGAGCTAAAAGTTCCTCAGAAGAGCTAACAACCCTCGGCAACAACTTATGTGGTGATATAGTAGCAGGGGGAGACATGTTATTGTATGAACTTTTCATAGCTTGGGACATACAATCTGGAACTGAGTTAGTAATAATTGGCGTCGTGTCTACTGGAGGAAGTAAGACAGGTACAACTGATCCAAAACAAATATGGCTTGGAGATGACGACACTGGTGAGACAGATTTCATTCCATCGTCTGTATGATTCTTTTTCTCCAGTGGAATTCCAGCAACTGCAGAAGAAGCTGCCAAGCATGATGTCAAAGAGCTTATAGTATGATGTTCCCCTGAATTGGTCTGATTTGACACCGGTGATAATGGCTGCAATTGAATTCCCACCCAGGGAGGAAAAAGGAAAAACTCAGTTAGTCACTATTTTTCTTTCAGTGGGGAAAATATCCAAATCACAGGAAGACCATGCAGAAGGAGAAGCTCAGTGTACAGTCGCTAATCATGCCAGGGTAACAAAGATATTTATATTAGTACGTATTGGCAATTGTAACATTACACCCTAATATGAAGAAAATGTATCTTGCTCATCATTGTACCATGTATGCATGTTTAGCTCTTTCTATTAGTTCTCTGTATTTCAGATTGGGTAAGAGTATAAATCTGTATTACAGTGACATTTGCCTTGCAGGCCACATGATAGTTTCTCAACTGCCCTTCGTTCTTTCCTAGTATTATAATATCTTCACTTTTCTTTTCAACCTAAGCTGAAATAAAGATAACTTGAAATAAGAAGACAAGATGCAAGACAAAATGCCAGAGTATTTTTAAACTCATAGGAGGTTGTGACAGGTTGATTCCAGGACTCTTGACGATAACATTTCCTGCAAGTTTATGTGGTTCGAAGCTGCCAGAATCCTTCTCCCCCTTACCACTGGTAGCATTATTTTGTTCGAATTTCAGGGACCAATTAGCATTTGCATTCTCCATCGAATGACCTAACTCACGGAACGAGCCCTTCGATTTGCAACCTTGATTTCAGGTGGTTAACCTACTGGGGTGACTATAGCACTGATTTCGTTCACTGTTAACACTGAGATTTCACTTCAATTTAATAAATCAACAGTTCGGTTATCAACATCGATTCACCGTGATTACACTAATTTGCCCAATATGTACAAATCACCCAGAGCTCAATTAAATGAATGTGCATTCTCAATTCCCACAATCAAATCTTCCGATAGTAATAACTACCACATTATTCCTATTGCAGAATTAAATTTCACACAGGAAAAATGAAAATTGAACTTTTGCTAATCCATGAATGTCATCTCCAATGGAGCTTTGCTTCCAAATTCAGGCTGTAAACCTGACACACAAAAAGATCATCTTGGTTTTACCTTATTAATAATTGAAGAGAGAATTCTCTAGTATGGAGTCTTAATCATTACACTGCACATATTTGTGATCGTAAATGAAGCCAGGAATAAAAAGCGGCTGAAAAACAAAATTCCAAACATTTCATACTCTTCCAGTAGTTCTCTTGAGTTCTTTAAGAATTCACCTAGAGAAATGGCTCAACAAAACTCCAAACTTTCCATCCTCTTCCAGTAGTTCTCTTGAGTTCTTTAACGACTCACATAGAGGAATGGCTCAAATGACACTCTATGGTTATTAGGCATTCATGTTCTCACAGTGGCTTGAAGGGTATGGTCTTTTCTTGGTATCTCCTTAGATGTTTTCCTTTGCCTAAGATCCAACAAAAGCATGTGCAATGGTCCATCCATCCGAGTGAACCTCAACTGTCCAATTGTATGCCCTGCAACTGATAGATGCTCACCCTGTAGCTTGGCTTGGAGGATGGAAGATTGTATATATATATATATATATAGACCATACGGAATTGTTAAATAAAACTAAAAACTGCTTCAACAATTCTGGACCACAACAATCATTGGATCACAGCACAAGCAAATAACATGCAAATTGGTGGTAAAACAATTCTATTTTATACTGCAATGACTCAAACAAAATAATAGTTGATGATAATCCTGAACCCGTTGTCCACTTGTTCTCTTAAAATCTCAAAGAATTAAATAAAAAAAACACATTAGATTTAAAAGCAAAAAAAAAAAAAGCTACTCAGTTCCGGGCCGGGAACACTTTTCTATCGTGTCCTTCTAAACCAACTTAGAAGCAGGGCAAAGCTTTTAGCTTCATGGCTCACTGTTTTCCACCTATTGAATAATAAAAACAGATTGATTTACATGACTGTATAGGTGATAGATGAGAAAGATGATAAATAAAAAAACACACTGGGTTAAAAGAAAAATACAATAAAACTGAGTTTCAGGGCAGGAGCCCTACTCTGCCCCGTCCTCCCAAACCAACTTAAAGGTAGGGAAAAGCTTTTAGTTTCATGGTTTATTGTTCTCCAATTATTAACAATAGAAATAGACTCACTTATGTGATCAGACAGGTGACAGATCAGATAATGGAGAAAAAAGTCTCAAATATCAAGGTCTTCTAGGATGCCTTATCATGACACTTTCACTTGACATTTACCACAGTTTTCTTGTTTGTTGTAAACTGGCAAAGGCCTGGGCTCAAACATAACTCTATGCTTATCATACAACGGTGTTTTCGGGAGGCCTTTATTAGAAGTTTAACAGTTAACCATGATAGTAAAAAAATTGCTTGATATTTATACGAATCTTTTTTAAAATAGCATCCCTGAGCTGAAATAGGTCCACAAATAGGGGATGAGACACGAGGTGTTTGTGCGCCGGAGACAAGTTTAGTTTCAGGGCCCAATGAAAAGTTGCTCATTGGTTCAGAAACAGGAATGTGCAATTCTTTCCTAGTATTATAATATCTTCACTTTTCTTTTCAACCTAAGCCGAAATAAAGATAACTTGAAATAAGAAGACAAGATGCAAGACAAAATGCCAGAGTATTTTTAAACTCATAGGAGATTGTGACTGGTTGATTCCAGGACTCTTGAAAGTAACATTTCTTGCAAGTTTGTGTGGTTCGAAGCTGCCAGAATCCTTCTCCCCCTTACCACTGGTAGCATTATTTTCTTCTCTAGAAGGATCCTCTGCAACGGTATTGCTTTCTTTACCCCAAGGTTTTGTCCAATCCATTCTATTCCAAGCAGAACCCATGTTCTGTGTAGAAATAGTTGAACCAATAACAACATTGGTTGGCAATGGAAAGGCATCAGCAGAATGACCTAGTTTAGTAGATTTTGTACCAAGACCTAGATCCATTCCAAAATTCTTACCCCGTGAGGATGTAATGCCGCTTGATTGCCATGCAAAAATTTTTGAAGGTGATTGAAATGTATGAACTTTTCATAGCTTGGGACATACAATCTGGAACTGAGTTAGTGATAATTGGCATCGTGTCTACTGGAGGAAGTAACATAGGTATAGCTGATCCAAAACAAATATGGCTTGGAAGATCCAGTGTGACAGAAGTTAACAACCAGCAGAAATCAAGTTGAAGTGCCTAAATAAAAACCAAGAAAAAAATAAGTGTGTATATGCAAACTATAATTTGTAAATTGTCCAGTGTTAGTTATGAAAAATTTAAAACCCACCTCAAGATAAAAACACTGGGATAAAGAAGCCATGGACGTAGCATTGATTCCTTCACAATTATGCATCCTCAGATCAACAAGCCTTGGCATTCTCACAGCCTTAAGATCAAATGAGAAATTGATTTAGTAAAACATCATATAGAAAGATTTAAGAGAAAAATTATGATCAAGTGTCTACACATCCTTAGTAACTTTGTTTATTGAAGAGAGTCATAACACAACCTCTAGTGAAATATTTGGGCAGTAGGACGCATCAAGAATACGGAGATCTGTACAAGCAGCTGCAATTTCTCTGAGTGTATCATCACTAACATAAGAGCAATTGGATATATCCAAGGACTGTAATAATGGACATGATATAGCTGCACCACGAACTCCTGGATCTGAAAGCTTATGGCATGAAGATACATCAAGCTCTCGAAGAAGAGGGCATGACAATATGGCGGATGAAATGCCTGAGCGCTTAAGCGACAACGTTTCCAGCAGAGAACAACTGCACAATTTTCATAATATCTTTCTTACAATATTCTTGTAGCTCCTGGACAAATCTACAAAACTGATGTCAAATATACCTGACAGAGATTCGAAGAGCTCGACATCGCACAACCTCAAGATAACGTAAAGACTCATGATGAATGTGTATCTCTTGAGTACCGCCTCTCTCCAAAGAAGCTTCAGTGATTATCAACCGGTTCAACACAGGAAAATCGGCCAATAAGCTAAAAAATGCATCACTTAAAGTTCCCCGATCTATAGTTAACACCTCAAGACTCCTACATATCAAGGAATTATGTGAGGAGAAATAGACACAGGGCACATCTTTGATCATGATACTGAGTACATGAAGAATGGGATGAAAATAACTTAAAAATAAGCAACCTCACCTAAGAGTACGCAATGATTCACGGACAGGAATATCCAAAAGAGAACCTGGAAGATGCAGTTCTACAGCCTTTGTATACCTACGACACAGTTTAGCAACTGTCCAGATACAAAGTAAATCATATCAGAAATCTAGAACCATGAAAGAAAAATTATAGGTCATATGCACATTCACTGTTCAGTAACATTCACAATCTGTTTCGAGTACCAAACAACTTAGACATCATTAAGGTAATTAGCAAGTACCTTGCTCTGCAGTAATTCGACAATTCTCAAAATTCAAACATCTCCAGAAGTCTTCATGAACACTAGCAGCATGCCACTACCTGCATACTAGACCAGTTGTACACAGGGTTTTATGGTCTAGAAAAGAGAAGACCTGCGATATTAATTTAGAATTTAGTTATATACCAAGTGGCATTTCATAATGTCAAATGATGGATTCAATTTAATAATTTACTTTCAGATTTACAATTTTACATTCATGATTGCAGAAATGTCAAATGATAATTATGATTCATAATAGTCTAATACGAAAATAGGTTCATATTTAGATGTATATTTCATAATTATAAAGATTTACTATTTACTAACTTAGTTATTGACATATTGTTGGGATTTCATTTTTTATTTTTATATATTAAATTTTTAATAATTTTATAATTTTCATGACTCTAACGTCCCCTTGTTTCCCGAAATTTCCCTAAATTTTGGGGTTGCTTATATATGTCCCCCTTGTGCATATCCCCGCTCCCGTGTTTCCCCATCCCGCGTTTCAATGGTGAGGTCGAAGGAGAAAGCCTTACATGTATTCAGAGGTTGGTGCACAATGATATAGAAACAGATGCCTGACAGAGATGAATAGGAGGGCTGTCATTTGAATGATGAACAAAGGAACAAATTACTCCATCGGCTGAATCATGCAGCAGGACTCTACCTCGATCCTGCATTTTTTTACTGCTGTGATTTTAATTTCAATGGTGAGGCTCATGGAGTCCTTACATGTATGGATAGGTTGGTGCATGTATAGATGAGTGCATAATGATATAGAAACAGATGGAGATCAGAGATGAATAGGAGGGCTGTCATTTGAATGATGAACAAAGGAACAAATTACTCCATCAGCTGAATCATGCAGCAGGACTCTACCTCGATCCTGCATTTTTTTACTGCTGTGATTTTAATTTCAATGGTGAGGCTCATGGAGTCCTTACATGTATGGACAGGTTGGTGCATGTATAGATGAGTGCATAATGATATAGAAACAGATGGAGATGTATAGGAGGGCTATTCATTTATTTGGATTTGACACGACAATCCAAGCAAGGGAAACTACAATGGCATGTAGGCAATGTAGTTTTTAAAGACAAGCTTCAATGTTTTTTTGTTTTGTTTAATTTATTTTTTATTATTTCGTGTCATTTATTTCTTGTCCCTTTTTCTTATTTTCTTTAGACATTTAGTGGAAAAACACTACAATTACAAAACTTTCTGTTCAATCTTAAGTCTTGACTCAACAGCAATAGACAGATAATATGTGATGAGCTAAGTTACATGACACAAGGACATGAGACACGGAGGACACGTACATACCAGTATTTGACACGAGACAGAGCGACCCCGGAAACAGGGGTACACGTTATATATATATATATATATATATATATATATATATACTGTAATATAGTGCCTGATCCATATTTTTTAGAAATTAGAACATCTACAGATATGAATCATGATGATATCTATTTAGTATTTACTAGTTAGTTTATTAATTTACTACATCAATGATGTTCACAGTTCAATTTTTGTTGTTCATGTTATTAACATTTGTTCAAGCACATAAGAAACTACTAACTAGAAATTTAGAAATATCATGATTGATAAAATAAAACTAGAAATTTAGAAGAACTCATGAACTACGCTCTTAATGTGAAGTTGTGAGCAATGCACTTGAATCTGGCAGTATTCCTCACACTGCACAGCAAATATGATTTCAATGGGGAGCAAACTTGACTTCAACGGCGAACAATGACAAAAAAATCCCAAAAATAAACCTTGTTGTTGGTTTTCAATGTCACTTTTCATGGGACACGTGTCCTAAAAGCCAAAAACATTAGGACACGTTTTTGCCACATCCAAAGCACGTGTCTCAATTGGAGGACACGAAAAAAACTTTTTCGACATGTTTTTGGGCACGTTTCGTGTCCAACACGTGAAATAAGGAACACGAGACCCTGAGGGATGTGTCTTGTGACTTAGGTGATGTATTATCTGGCATATAACGTATCTTATATATCCATAGTCTTTTTATATTCATGAGACAATGTAATCTGGTCCTGATAATAGGGATTATGAATCAGTGTTACAAGGTCAAAACAACTCATCTTGGTTATAGAACTTAAAATTGAGGGGAAATATGGGTCGTAGAATAATTCACTCCAATACAGTAAAGCAACATTAAGCTCAGACCAATAGGAAAGTAACTGCCACCCAATAGTTAGTGGGCAATGTGATTGTGATCTGATAGTTAGCAAATGGCAATTTACCAAAAAAAGGTAAAAAATTGATTCACAGGGACATCTCGTTATAAGTCACCAAACACACGGATGATACAACAGCATAGGACAAAAAGCTAAATAGTTCACATCGTAATTCCCATCAAATCATCGAATATACATTACCAAACAACTATTTATAGAGAAAAAAGCAACAAAAAATCTCAACTAAATAAGCAGTTATAATTTAATGGCTTGCAGGTGGCAATTTCATTAAAATGGCTGCAGTGAATTTTAAGGCATGAAATAATTTACTATCAGTCCACTCCAGTTTTAGCATGCATCAGACTAATAATCTATTATGTAAAAATAATATAATGTATTGTTTGAGCTAAGCTTCAATGACTTGGTCAAAATTTAAAAACTGGGTAACCAATTAACAGCATAGAGTTTCCCTCAAGGTTTGGTCAGACATGGGTTCCTGGCTGGAAACTAGTATTCGTGATTCAATCCCCCGATGTGAAACATATATAGCAGATCAAACTCATAACCCAGCATACACTTATCTATTCTTCATCCAGAGACAGCTATAATGGGTTGGTCTTTACCTTCGGCTTAGATACGCTGCCTAGGGCACACTGCATACGATTAGCTAACTATGATCTATTACAAGACATGACAAAAATCGGCTGCATAAACACACCCACAAGTTCTTCTAACGGATTGAACCCAAGTCTCTGTGGAGATAGCTCACTTGAATCACCACTTGACCAAGACTCAAATGATCAGATTCATCCATAATTAACATGGCTGAGAGTCTAACAATAAATCATGCCTCATGCCTCAGAACATATTGCAGGGAAACCAGCACATACAATAAACAACGGACAATATAAGAAACCAGCACATACAAGAAATAATACTCCAATTCTTAAAGCCGCATGTACTCAAACCAATTGAAAGGGTCTCTTCAGTAAACCCCAAAAAGTGGATCTTTACATCTATTCTCATGCCAAATGAATCAGAACGGGCCTAATAATAGCCAACAAGCAAACCCTCATTGCATCAGAACATCATAAATAGTTTTTAAAACCTAGAGACTGCAAAAACTTTAGAGGTCTAATGCATCCAACAAGTTTCAGTTACATTGAGTTCATACACAGAGTTTTGCAATCGCCAAGGAGGGAAATGAATTTTTCTCCCCCAAGCACCCATTTCGGCCCTAGTTTTAGGATTTGAGAAAAAACGAAACCCCGGAAAGGGAATTTCATGGCTGGAATGATTGAATTGACAGAAAGAACTTACAGGGATGGGACGAAGAGCTTCCTCTCCTCCTCCTCCTCCTGCATCTCCTTCTCCAACCTAGCCAATCTCTTCTCTTCAGCCTTCCTTCGGGCTTTTTCCCCCTTTGTCCCTTGAGAATTGCATCCTTCTTCACTCTTCCTTGAGCAGGCCTTCACACCAGAACTCAAACCCTCTTCATCCCCCAAAGAGCCCCTTTTAAATACCCTTCTCCAAACCCACCTGATCCAGAAGAAGCCTAATCCTACAATTCTCAGAAAGATAATAACAACTCTGGGATACATCTCGCAAGCCGAACACTCCTTCGTTCCCCCAAAAACATCACCAAGAAGATTCCCATTGCTGCCCAAACAATCTGTCGTTCCCCTGAGCCAGGAATCGCTCACTGACCACTCCTTAAGCCAACCCTTCCCATTCCATGCCTTGGTATTCTTCCCTCCGTAGAGGCTTGCAATAGGGATGCCAATTTGCGTAATACCGCCTTTGATCAGAACACCGTTAGACTGGATTTCGGGACCAGCAATACCAGGTGCAATACCCGGTATATCCAAAACCGGCCGCCACGAAACATGCTCGCAGTATGTACACATAAACCTGCACCCTGCAGGGTTCTGATCCCTATAAGCTGTCAAGCAATTCCTACACCTGCGGGTCGCTTCTTTCCGCCACTTTGCGGCCTCTTGTGCCTGAATCCTCCTCCTGTCCTGCAAAACCGCACTCCTCCTCTCCTTCCATGACATCAACCGCGGCCTCACTACCTCGTACCATCCAGGTATAACCAAGAGTAAGAAAATGCACACGAGGCGAGACGAAGTCGATCATAACAGTTGCATTTTCCAGCAGCAATGAGGCAGATGCAGGGATTGTAACACTTATGCCTCTCTGAAATCCGGGAATGTACAGGTGAAGGGTCGCGCAATGCTTTACTTTCCACATTTTCTCTTTTCATAACTGCATTGTAAACTAATTTTTTCATCAAGGGTTGAAAATGTTTTAATCGTCTAACATATAATCTAAGGGTTTCATATTATGACACGATGCACATCAGCAAAGTTGTTTTCAAATAATAACGCCACGCGTAAATATTTTCATGTCTATATGAAATAAGATAATTTTATATCAAATTTTATAATTCTTTTAAAATAATTTAAAAAAAAAAACAACTAAATTTGATATAATTTATACTTTTATATTTCAATAAACCATTTTAATATTCATGTTAACTAATTTATTTTACTATCAATTTTAGAAAAAACATAAATATATATGTATACACTACAACATAGAGGAGGGTTTTAAGACAATATTTGAGACAATTTTTGGGTAAATTGTCTTAACTTAACTTAAGACCATAAAAAAGAAAATTGTATATTGTCTTAAATATTGTCTTTAAGCTAGTGTCTCAAATTATTCTCTTAAAAAAATGTCTCTATAAAGACAATATATAACACAAGCATTATTGTCTCTTAGACAACAATTTCATTTTTGTCTGTCAAAAGACAATAGTTGGGGTTTAAGACATATTGTCTTTATAGAGACAATGTCTTTAACCCTAGCTATTGTCTCTCTAGAGAAAATAGAAATTATATTAAATACAATGTAATATCATTTTTCTCTCTTTCAAGACTATAAAAAATTGAATCCAAAAAAATATCTCACCACTAAAATACATTAGTATTAAAAAAAAATTAATTAATTAATTTGTTAGGGCACAATGGAATTGAACGACCAACCTCTTTCTTCTAAGGCAAGTGCTCTTCCGTTAAGCTAGAACCCCTTAAAAAATTATGTGCCCAGTTATGACAGTCCTTGAAATAACATATATAGACATTGTTTTTTTTTTAATTCTCTACACATAATAGAATAATATTTGTAAACTTTATAATCTATAAAATAGCTAAAAATCCATGTCTGCTAATATAAAATTTTCATATACTAAGAAAAGAAAAAAATGTAATTTTTAAATTAACTAGCTATTTTTACTAGAATTTTTCATTTTTTTAATTAACTAACTCTTTCACTAATGAGAATTAAAACTACTGAGAATATGTATAGAGTCTCAGTGAAGAAAAATAAAATAAACACAAGTACTCTCAATCTTTACCACGGATATGTCAAACACAAATGGGTTCTACAAAGATACAATATAGACAACATCTAGGTTCTGAATAAACCATGTGCATGCAAATACTAATGCATTTTCTCACAGCCGCATCAATCTCCCTGTAATGAAAGAGGATATTTATAACTCTTTTAGACGAGGAAATTCACAACATAAATAAGAAAGGATAAACACATCCATAACCTCTTTGAAAAATAAATGTAACTATATTTTTGGCTTTATTACCCTCAAACGCTATTTTTAATTTTAAAATTGAAAAGGATTGATAAAAAGTGTATAGAAAAGAAACACATGATGGATTATTAGAAAGATTAACAAAATTGAAAACACTGCGATAATAAATAAACCATAAGTAGTTTCATCACTTACGGTTTCAATGTGTTTGAACAAATATTGCATAGTTCCTAAATACAGTGGCAACAACAAACAATATTCTACAATGCTCCATAGCTTGGATTATTGTGTGTTATTTCATTGTTTGGTACTGCTAATGATAATAATCAACTAGCTAAAATTATAGATACACTTTTAAGAGTCACCGTAATACCTTAACCTAATTAATTTGAAATATGTGTTGTATATAGAACATTAGAAGCTTCTCAAAATTCAAGAATCACCCAATACAAGAGAGATTTGGTATACATGTTCAAGCCCACCACAAGAGGTTACTTGTCAGTATAATAGATTTAGGTCTAATTCATCCACTCCTATGTGAGAAATTCTGTCAATGAAAAGAAAATAGTTAGAAAGTAGGGATTTTAACAAAATATATTGAGATATAGAATTATTTCCTATGTTGTTTCATGTTCATGGATAGTAAATATACATATCTTGATAAACAATTCAACTAAGATTGAAAGGCTTCTAGCTCAAAATCCAAACACCCATAAAGGTTAAGTATTGGATGACACAAATGAAAGCTTTCTAAATTTTACAACTACATTATGTTCTATAAAAAGTGAATATGTGCAAGGAAAATATCAGGGCCTACCTCAATTAAGAAATGGATTGTCAAATACATAGTCTTCTAAGAGACAACATTTTATTTGAAGCAAACTCAACAAAGATACAAATAATAGCTTATACATTAGTACCAATGAAGATAAAAGAAGAGGAACACCATAGGAATGTTTCTTAGAAATAGAAGAAAGAAAAATAAATCAACAATGTTATTTATCCTTTTAAATAGACATCCATTGAGATAAAAGCTCACACTTACCATAGAATCAACATTGATTATCATTGCAAGTTCATTTCAACTAAATAATTCGAAAAACCTTTCACTATGACCGAGATTTAGATAAACAACAACAATGGTGGGGATATCCCACCCCCCAAAAATATGCAATCCATAACGAGTAGCTAGTAGCTCACATTTTTGTTTGGGTGCTACTAACCAAATCTTAGTTGCAATACCATGCTGCAAATCTTTAAATTACAAACTGAGTCAGCTCATAACAGAGGGAAATAACCCACAAATATAGGTGAGACATTCCATATATCATAATTTACATTGAAATGGAAATAAGTAAGACAACTATAAAGAACCAATTCACACAATCTACTCTACAAGACTAGAAGGTGAATAAAGAACCAACAAACATCATAATGCCACATGTACAACTGCCTCCAAATATATAGAAATTGTGAATCCCAACGTAAGTAGATAAATCAATGGTAAATCATGCATCTATCCGTAAATTAAACTCCCACACATGTGCCACCAAAAGTACCCTCAAACCATTAACAAGAAACGTTTTTGTGACCAGAATCAACTGAAAAATGGGCCTAAAAGAAGTGCAAATATCTCTAATAACATTGGGAATTTGGGGGAGCATTTCATACCACTACAAATATCTCTAAGTCAAATTTATAACCACATATTAAAATGTACAATCTACACTATGGAATCAAATAATTATCCCTCCGAATTTAGGGTACCAAAATTGTTGAATTTAGGGTACCATCTTGCTTGTTGGATGGGATAAGATGTTGAGAAAGACTATTGTAATGCTATAATTCCCCGAGGATTCTGGGAAAGAATTCCACACCACTAGAAATTCATTTTAATCCTCTCTCCATCCATATATGACACATTGTAAACTACACAAGGATGTTCGAGAACCAAGGATTTTAAGTTAGGGTCTTGTTCTGCTAGATTAGCCTGGAATCAACAAGAAATCAGTGAGAAGAAGGTAAAATCATGCACAATGCTCAATGTACTACTATATATCATCAATAAAAGTGGAAAAAAAATCATCATCCAACCCTAGTTATCTAGGGAACTCCCTTGAAGCCACCAAATGCCATCAAGATCATCATCAACTTTGTAGTAACACAAAGGGGAAAGCATGTTATCATATCATCAATTAATGTATGAAAATACCAAACCTCATCAAGCACAAGAGAAACCTCCTAGTTTCAAGTACAATATCAATGAGAACCAAGAGCATGCATATCCAAGATAAATTATCTCATCCACGCACATAGAAAAACACTGCCTCATCATGAAACCCTAGCTCACAAATGAGCTAATCTAACTTGCAGAATCTACATTGTTAATAAAATCCTAATAAAAATAACACTAGCATTTACTATAAAGCTATTATAGTTACATTTCGAGGCATAAGTTATGCTAGACTTGTAAATCTACCACCTACACATGGTCTGTGTGAGTTTAGGGACATAGAAATCATGTAGAGTAAATGTTTTTTTTTCTATTTTTAATTTAATTTGATGTTAAGTTATTTGTTTCTAAATGGTTTTACCTATTTTAATCTCCTTATTAGGTTTTGCTTATTATAGTTTTATACCACCTATGATCTATTCCATGCTACATAGTTCATGGGACCTTGTAGTTGGGTATGTATCAATAACTTAGTTTTTTAGTAGTCATGCTCAGGGAAGATTTTTCTCTAGTCGATGCCCCTGTCTTGTATTTGCAATTATATTTAATAGCAACATTCTTTTCCAGAGTTTTCTAAGATTCTTTGGGTGTCCTAAGGTGAATAGTTTTATATAATTGATATGTTGCATCTAGCTTTTTTACATTTTTAGTACTAAGCCTAATAGCCTAATCAATATATTCTAGCCCATTTTCTCGTGCTCTAAGTACAAAACCTAATAAATTTATTTTTAGTCACAAATATCTTCATGTTTACACAAGTTGGCTTCCTTATCAACTTTTTGTCTCAAGCAACCCTAGTTGGATTCATTGTAGGGCCCACTATTATAGTGTCTCTCTAGAAATTCAAAGGTTTTCTGGGAATCCAACACTTCATTCTCAACATGGATGTGGTTTATTCCTTGCATTCATTTTGTAGGCATAGAGATGAGGTTGTTATATACATTAATTAATACAGAAAAGTATGTTTCAGAAGAGCTTCCTCTCAAAAATTTGTCTTTGTAGTGGACATGACAGAGCACTCTCATGGCAATTTTATTCATTTCTTTCCCACTCATTTTCCAGTACTATGTATGTGTCTTTCTCCAATTTTAGCTTCCAATTTCTTACTTATATTTTAGGCGGTTCATGAAAAGTTATCCAAAAAAAATGTTAGATACTTTAATGTAATTGCACCAAGAGAATAGGGTGAGAAATATCTTTTTATATATTTTCATGTATGTATTTTCTATTAAAAGAACACAATTAATGACCTAGATATATTAAAAGCTTGGATGGTTTTAATCCTCTATGTTTATATTTATAGCTAAGGATAGATATATATAATAGAAAAATATAAAACACCTAATTGAATATTCTTATCTAGTGTTAAATATTAATTACATCTATTTGTTCTACCAAGACCAAAGAAACCAAAATTGGTTTGGATTTTGGAAGCTACTCCTTTAACATCACTTATTCTAGCTATTGCATTCATCTTCCTTATGAGACCTGTTACCCAAAACTTCGTGGGTGAAATCCCTAGGACAATATTTTCTCCATCATGGACCTCAGCCAGTAGCCAACAACCCCTTGCAGCCCTTAACTAGCTCGTTGTGCCATTTCTTCGCCACCCGAGCCAACCATGTGGTCCCTCACCCATCTGTATTGATCGTATGTTTGAAGGTGGGCCTCACAAAGCTAAATATATGTCTTTTCATTTGGTAATTGAGTATTTTATTTACTTATCATGGACACTTCTAGGCATGGATTGATGGGGGGATTCGGCGGAAATATTGGGCTTAGTTTTTTCTCCTGTTCCCTTAACCTATTTTGGATGTTACCCTTGTATTTTAGTCTTGTGGGATCTCCTTTGCTGACCATTTGGTTTTTGGGTGGTAATAATTTGTAAAACCCGACTTTGGTTGTGTGGTCCCGCTCCCTTATCCACACATACCACTCCCCTTCCATTCACTATACCCCCATTCATCATCTTTCTCACCTAAGTCCAAATTTCCTCAATGGGTTCACATAGGGTTAGCCTTCCCATTCCATAACCCCCAAGTTGGTTCAAGCTTGGAACAATGCCTTGGAGGTTGAAGCAGCTGAAAAAAAATGTAAAATAATAAATCGCTACATTCAAAAGGAAAATGTACCACAAGATGCAAAATCTAGTCGGGACAAACATAATTAGCACATGGGAAAAATCCAATGCATGAGCTCTACCCCATACCCATGGCCAACACCCTGGTTCCATTGGCCCTAGATGAGCCTCCTTTATCATTTAGGAGCCCATGATTGTCACAACCTTACAGAAATAGAAGACTCCAAAGAAGGAGCTCTGATACCATATCAGAAAACAGATGTGTCCAAGAATAGCTTGTTAATTTTCATTACAAGAAACATATATTTATACAAAGTAGAGAAGCTTTTTGATTCTAGAATGTCGGTGGAGATAGCTTCCTCAAGAAGCTAGATGATCTCTCTAGAAACACCGAGAAGACTTTGCATTTAATTCTATCGGCAGTGTTGGTTAAAATTACTGTTCATCCAACACTCCCCCTTAATTTCAACAATATACAAACACACAAAATACACTATAACACAATGCATGCAAACATACTGTTAATTGACATGCCTACTGGTCTAAGTCTCATCTAGGCTTACTACAGTACATGACAACAAGGATTTCATTTTTCTCTTCTTTCTAAATGTTCCATATTTGTTTATTTGCATACGCAGTTTCATCTTCACCTTTCTTGCCATTAGATAGTGTGAAGTTTCTCCCTTCTTGATTGTAGGCTAACATTATTTCCATTCACCATTGCTGGAGGTTTTCGAGATTTACACTTGTCCTCAATGCTTGCCATTTCTTCAAGTTTTATTTCCTTTTCCTCGCTGTCAATATCTGCACACTCTTCTTTAAATGGGCTATCAACTTTCTTCAGTTCATCAACTATTATTGAGTCTTTCACAACTTCATCAACTGCTATTGAGTCATCTACAACTTCATGAGCTGCTATTGAATCCTCCATGATTTTTCTATCTGCAATCTCTACATCATTATGTAGATCTTCATCTTTCATAGTTAGTTGATTCATGTCTTCAACCTCTTTAATCAACTCTGTTGTCATGTCATCTTGCATTTGATTTGTGCATGGAGATATGCATATCCTCTCACCAAACAACAACTCATCAATAAGATGTTTTTCATGCATCAAATTAAACCAGTCTTCATGAGATACATAATTCTCATCATATTTGACTTCACAAGTTTTTGCATCACAGGGATTTTCCTGACTATCACGTGCTACTCTATTGTCAGCTATAGACATACTTTCAGTCTTGATCCCAGTTATGATGTTTTCAACACAATCACTATTTGTAACAACAATTTCATCAATTTCGCCTTTTTGACTCCACTTCAAGCTATACTTCATTTCAAGAATATGCCAAAACATTTTTGGATCAAATATTTCACCAAATTCATTTAAAATTCTTGACAGGATGTTTTCATCTAGAGCTGATATTATGAGAAACAAGGCTACTTCTTGTCTACTTTTATCATCTGAATTCATAGAATTTTCTTGGACAAATTTCCATAAATTTACTGAACCTAGTAGTCCTTCCATTTTAATAGCCCAAAGTTAAAAAAATTTACCTGAGAATGATGGCAGCACTGGCATTAATCTCTTCAATACTGCATCAGTGTCTTCAAACTCAAATTCTTTCTGTTGATCCAAATCTGTATTTGGATTTATGTCTTCATTATGCATTGATTCTATGATGGGAAACAATGCATATTCTTCTGTAACTTGTACTTTTTTATCCTTTCTCTTGATATTTTTGAGTTCTCTTCAGAACTCTTTGAGTCTTTTCTGCCGACCCATTTCTCTACCACAGAGCCAAATCTACAGCAAATTTTGACTATGTAACACACCTTAATTCATACCAAACAAAGTTTCCAAAGAAATATTTGGCACCAAACTCAAGTTCACAACATAGGGCTAGTAGCCAGAACAACAATCACAATTTCAGATTTTTATGAGGCATTCATCATACACAAATTCATTATATATAATAAATATTCTTTTAAGAAACGCACTTTTAAAAAAAACACTCAACTTCCTCCAAAATATTTTCATGCAAGGTGCTGCTTTCACAACTTAAAAAAAACTGATTTTAAAACTTATCTCTCAAAAAGATAAAACAAACCCAAACTTTGTTTTGATTATTTTAAAATACTTCAAATGTTAAAAAAAATTTAGCTCAACCTACACCAATAAAGTCAAACCTCTCAAAATTATTTGCACCAATGCACGGTTCTGTTAGACGAGCAGATCCACTTACAACAGCTCGACAATATATTCCGCTTGTAGATCTAGTTGCAACATTCAGCTCAAACAAAAAAGTATACACAACAACACATACACCTTGCAGAAATATCAACATAATACACTTGCAGATTGCTTCGACAATGGTTATATCACACAAGCTTCTGGACATCGTTTTCCATAGCCAAACTAGCAGCTAAAGGAATAGACTAAACTCACAGCCTCCCTCTTCACAATTTCACAGGTTTCAAAATTGCAGCCTAATGCAAGAAATTCGGTCCACACCTATCTACGGCTTTCAAGGATTGAACAAAGCTCTCCCAAGATGATGCTCCCAAAGCACCTCTCAACAGCGTCTTTGAGCCACACTACTCCATGCCCTTACGACTTTCACTACACACAACAATTGGCTTTTACTCCAGGTAACGGCTGGCTCCGACTTGTCTTCTGCTAGTCCGTTGTTGGCCCAAGAATACACCAAAGACGTCCACACTGAGCATATCATCTCCCACCTTCAGTGCTCCAACTTTCTCTCCAACAGCCGTAACACAATCACTTCGACTATGCCTCCTTCACACCACGCGGATTCAGTCAGTCCGAACTCTCCAACCTGGCACACACTCCAAAACACAAGTCACCAGCAGTAATACTTGCTCACTTGAATTTCTTCCTTCGAATTTCACCAAGTTGCACTCTTTAACACAAAACAAGAGGTATGTACCACCTCTCAGCACAACAACTGGGTGCAAAAAAAAATACATCAGCACTTCTGTTCACAACAAAACAAACAATTCTCCACAATCAGCCCCAAAAGCAGGGAAGATTCCACATTCCCTTCACGCAATCGAGCCCTCACACTCTAGCTCTCGAGCCCTCCTCTGGCTTGGAAATCACAACTACAACAACACAAAAAACCCTCACAAATTTCAACCCTCTCATTCACGATGGCAGCTTCGGGCTTCATGATTCACCTAGCAGATAGGCTGGCTACTCTGCCACACTTGGCTACAACACTAAGCACGAGCACACAGCTCCCTCACTGAGCACTTAGCTCTCACTGAGAACACAAATCCTCACCACACAATCAAATGGAGGCATTCACTCTTGCAAACACTCACCAAGCCGAAACCATTGCCTCTGATACCATGACAGAAACAAAAGACTCCAAAGAAGGAGCTCTGATACCATGAAAGAAACAAAAGACTCCCTGAGGAGCTTTGATACCATGAAAGCGAATAGAAGACTCCAAGAAGGAGCTCTAATACCATCACAAAATGAACAATTAACTTGTTGATTTTGTATTACAAGAAACATATATATATACACAGAGAAGAAGCTTCTCGATACTTGTTTTCGGTGGAGATAGCTTCCTCAAGAAACTAGATGATCTCTCCAGAAACACCGAGATTACTCTTTGCATTTAATTCTGTCAGTAGGGTTGGCTGAGATTACTATTCATCCAACACAACCTGTGGAGGGAAATGAACTGCCCTACTAAAAAGGGGGTAGTTACTACTATATATTACACATCATGCTCTTATCCTTTGAGCCCCAAGCAATTAATAAAATAAAAATCATAAAAGGTAAAAGGAATATAAATAAGAGTGGAGGCATCATGGTTGGGGCACCTCATGGACCACGATTTCTCCCTCCTACACATTTCATACCTAGGTGTGGGCTTCCCTTTCTCTAGCTACCCTTGTTTCCTGATATGTGGCCCACGATTACCCTTATAATTCTTTATTCCATTTCACCTCTTTATCGCGTTCCACCAACAATTCTAGGGATGTACCTTAGACATACTATGCCCTATAAAAGTCGAAACCACCAAATAAGGTACTTTGCTAGCCCCCTTTATAGTTTGGAGACATTAGCACATGCCAAATCCCACTATGGAAGGGCATGCCATCATGTACTATCCACTTGTTGCACATGGTTTTTAAGATCTTTTACCCAATTATTTTACTGACTTGTTGTACTGGAAGGCTAGGGGATGCATTGGATCTTCTGCATGATTGCATATGGTGTCCATTTGGGTTTGGTCTCCCTATACAGGGTCATAACCCTCCAGAGGGCTACATTGCATATATAGGGTATGTGTAGAGAGACATTGGCCTCCATAGTAGTAGAAAACAGTCCATGGATCCCTAGATATGTTTCAGATATTGTTAGAGATCCACCTTTTAGACGAGGAAGATGCATTTGGTACATTATGCCCAGCTCATCAGGCCTCTTGGATGGCCATACGAAATGCATAGATTATTATTTGACCTCCTTAGAGGATTATTATTTTATTTGTGAGCTATTTTGGTGGGCTTGCCACCAAAAGTTAGTTAATTTGCACATTATTTTAGTTTTAGGGGCTAATGTAGGCCCATTAGGTAATTCAAAATCCTAATTAGTGTATAAAAAATAGTAACTTGATTTCATTTGTATCATCACTTGGATTTGGATGATTCTCTCATTTAGATATTTCCTTGGTGGATATTTTTAGATAATGGATGAATTTTAATGTATGGATTGGTTTCTTATTATCTTGGAGCTAATTATATTGCAAATGTGATGTTGACTGGATATATTCTCTTACATGTAAGTGGAATTTTAACTTTATTTTCTTTCATTTTAATTCATACATTGGTTATGAGATGTTCGTTATTTTAGGGCTAATTGTTGCAAGCATTTACGACATCAATGTGGAATTGTGTTTCTATTTAACTTATATTTATGTATGGGCCATGTTTGATGAATGAATTTTCCTAGAGATCAAGTTATCGCAATAAGCCTCTTCCACTTCCAATGAAGTATAAATGCTTTTAATATCATTTTTATTCTCTTTCTCTTAACATTGGAAGGAGTAGACTTTGAGAGCCTCCTTGAATAAGAAACAAAGTCCATCTTCATACTTCTCCTTGACTCCATATACCCAAGAGGAATTAGGCATTGATACATCAAAAGGTGTTTATTTAAACCATAATATTTAACCTTTTCCTCCCTCTCCTAGGTTTAGCCATGCTGGGCCACCTAGGGAATCAATTTCCTAACAATCTAGCACTAGAAATTTTTTGTTATCATAGCCACTACTAGGCTGGTGTGTCCTCAAGGTCTCCTCTGAATTTGAAGATATTCCGATAGTGGGATTCCAAGATATCCCAAGCCCTGTGTAAAAGATCAAAACATAAAAATTACATATTTAAGTGAAAATTCTTGTTTGATCCTTTCCTCTTGCCTTGGTGAGGTTAAGAATGTCATCGGTTTCTAGATTCCATCCCCTTGTGGCCCCACCTCTTATCAAAGACAATTCATCAAAGGGAAACTCAGGAATCTAAGTTCTATAATGATTTTAGGGATTGGGAAACTTTGTTTCAAGTTATATTCCTTTAAAACTAACCCTCAAATCCCCACCTACATTCCCTAGAAAGTATTCTAACTTGCTTAAAGAGCAAGAAATCTCCATTCTTAATCCCATCCTAGGGAAAGGGTCTTTAAAGGTAACTTCACATCTATTTGTTGATCCATCATTTATAAGTGAGTTTCTAATTACTGAGTCTATTCCCATTGTTGAAATTCAGTAAAGAGAAGGGAGTCTTAGTTGTGGTGACAATGGGATAAGTCTCCATCGTTGCCCTTGACCTAGTAGTTTCCCTCTTAGGAGTCCCTTTTAGGTCCCATGCTGGTTTGAGTAGTAGAATTTATGGTGCCATTTTCGAGGACAAGAGACAGATGTTTTGTTCCCCTTACGACATATTGACATATCATTATTGGAGACTCCATTGGAAGAAAAAATCCCTAGTTCCTCATTGAACCTTAAGGTCGAAGCTTTTAGGGTGAAGAAAGAATTTTTCTAGGCATATTTAAATTGAACCTGGCGAATCCTACATATTTTTCATGCATATCTAAAAAATGTTTTATTTATTTGATAAATTTCCCACTCTAGACACTAGTAGCATTCCTGGGTACCCTAATCATGTCACACGAAAGATGATACGTGGGGTGCCCATGTTTGATGGTGATCCACTCTCTACAAATGACCATGTAGAAATATTTAACGCACATGCTTCAAGAGAGAAAGTGGTTAACCAAGATGTCCTTATGTTATTGTTCATGGGATCTCTCGGTGGTCATAATTCATGGCTGCATGATCATGAACCTAAGAGTATATCATCTATTGAGGAGTTCATTGATGCCTTAGAAATTTTCAAGTATACCCTGCATTAAGCATCCAAGAGGAAGCCTTGGGTTGTTAGTATTAATCCCTTTGGTTTATAATATTTATTCTTTGGTTTAATATGAATCCCCTTGGTTTAAAATTATGGTCAACAATAGTCCAACATCACATTGTGACATAGATTTTCTCAATATGAAAATCAACCATGGTCGAACATTTCATTGTGACAAAATATTGCGTGCATATGATAATAAACCATGTTCAACCATGGTCAACCATTATGCAATGTAACATTGTGACAAATATTGTTTGAATATAAAAATCAACCATGGCCAACCATGATAATTCTAAGGTTTACAGTATTTATCATAGGGTTTAAAATATTTATCTTAGGGTTTATTTAACTTAGGTTTATAATATTAATCCCTTGGGTTTTAATATTATTCACTTGGGTTTATAGTCCCTTAGGATTTTATTATTAACACTTTGGGTTTATTATTCCCTTGGATTTATAATATCAATCTCTTGGGTTTATTAATCTAATGGTTCATATACATAGGGTATAATATTATTCATAGCGTTTAATATAAATCCCTTGTATTTATAATTATGGTCAACCATGGTCCGACGTCATATTATAACAAAGATTGTCTCAATTTCGAAATCAACCATGGTAAACGATAGTCAACCATGATCAACAATGGTAAACCATTGGGTTTATTCATAGGGTTTATAATATTAGTCATTGGGTTTAATAGAAATCCTTTTGGTTTATAATCATGTTCAACCTTTATCAATCATGGTCCAATGTATCATTTTGAAAAATATTGTCTCAATATGAAAATGAACCATTGCCAACCATCATAAACCATAATCAACAATGGTAAACCATTGTCAATCGTCGCCTACCATGGTCAATCATGGTTAAGCATCGTCTAATGTCACATTTTGACAAATATTATCTCAATATGAAAATCAACCATGGTCAACCACGGTCCAAAGTTGCATTGTGACAAAGATTGTGTCAATATGAAAATCAACCATGGTAAACCATAGTTAACCATGCTTATTTTAGGGTTTATAATATTTTTCTTCGGGTTTATTTACCTTGGGTTTATAATATTAATCCCCTAGGTTTGATATTATTCCCTTGGGTTTATAATCACTTGGGATTTTAGTATTAACCCCTTCGATTTATTATTCCATTGGGTTTATAATATCAATATCTTGGGTTTATTAATCTAAGGGTTCATATACCTAGGGTGTTATATTATTCATAAGATTTCTAATATTAATCCTTGAGTTTAATATAAATATGTGGGGATTTATAATCATGTTAAAAATGGATAACCATTATCTAACGTCACATTGTGATAAATATTGTTTCGATATGAAAATCAACCATTTTCAACCATCACAACCCATCATCAACAATGGTAAACAATTGTCAACAATATTCTACCATTGTCAACCTTGGGTTAATTTATTTATCTACTTGCTTTTGGTTTATAATAATAGTCCCATGGGTTAATTCATCAAAATAATATTGCGTTTTTCTTTTTAATATATATATATATATATATATATATATAATAGTTTAATATATATTATATATATAATTAATATTATCAATATGGTCTCATTATGTATATAAAAGATATTGAAAATTATATTAATAAATATATACCAATTATTGACCATAAAAAATATTATCACATGTTGTATGTTAATTATATTATAGTTTGAAAAATAACTTTTAGAATATTAATATTAATCTAATAAAATATTATATGATAATATAGTATTATATTAATATATAATATAATATAAATATAATAACAATAAATATAGAAATATATAATAAATAGTTGGGATTATTAGGCCGATAGGCCTTTTTTTTTAATGTGGGCAATTTTTTTCAGTCGATGTCTCTTTTCTGCTATTGACACCTGTTATGAATGGAACACACATGGCCTAAATATGGTTAGCGCACACCTGTGCAGATGCCCACGGTCATCGGATATGGCTGGGCTTAATTAATTCCACGTCACCCCATTGTTTTGCTTGGGCTCTACCCTAACTTCCACCGTGCTCACGAAATAAATTTTCCCTAACTTGCAGCGGCTCACGGAAATTACTGGGAAAGTGGTTGCTCATGGAAATGGTTGAGAAAGCGGTTGTACTCAATTTATTCGTTATTCTTCATGACCACACTGTTGAGATTGCATAAGATGATGAGCTTAGTGAAAAGAGTCACCTTCACTAAGTGGGTCCACAGGCTATTTTTGGGTCAAGTCTATTTTTAGACATGTCAATCATATTCTATGAGTTGCAGGATGCTATTTGTAAATGGTTGGTCAAGTTGGAAAAATAGATGGACTTATATTTTTAGACATATTGGGCGGAATCTATTTTTAGATTGCCAGTCTAAAAATAGATATGTCGAATACTATTAGCTCTTATAAATATTTGGACTATTAACATTAGCTTATTCTCTTGGAGCACTTCAGTTAAGTGCACAGATGTGGCACAGGAGCTGACAGGAGGAATTACGCCATTCCTGAGGGTTAAGTGGAGCTATTGCATGGAGACTTCAGTTAGAACTCATGTGACAGAGTTTGGTGGAGTTATTGAGGTAGTTGGTGGAGTTGTGTTCAGTTTAACTCAGTTAGACACAGTTGAGCTAGTTGTATCTAGTCTAACTGATTGATACACTAGTGAGAGTGGTGTGAATTAATTATTAATTAATTCACTAAATATTAACTCATTAATAAACTGAAGAATACATCAGTTAACTATAGTGCATGGAGAATTTCAATGGAGACTAGTAGAGAGATAGGTGAAAGGGCAAGTTGACTATTAGTTGTGACTATAGTGTTGCATGATTTTGCACCACACATTGACGGAGATGCCAATGAGGATTGCGTGAGCAAGGCTGGACCAATTCGAGTTCATTCAGAGCCATTCTTCAACAGGGATTGCGCAAGAGAGGCAATATAGCAGGTGGCAGAGATCGATGCATGGATTTGCTAGATCAGGGCCTGATTAGTGTGTAGCGATTGTATTGTACTGAGAGCTTGTGAGAAGATTTGTATGAGGATTGTTACATGATCTATATGACATATATTATCTACATATATTTGGGGTTTTTAGCTTCAGTATTTCTCGTAAAAACACTATGTTAATGTGTGTGAATTTTTATGTTTTCAATGTGTGCATGCAATTGATTTAATTTCCGCATATGATGATCAATAGTAGAAGAGATTTTGTATTGTGCATGAAGTTAAAATAGTGTGTGATCAGGAGAATATTAGACATATAACATATCAGTTATATATTTTCTACATGGTATCAGAGCATTGATCATTAGAGAAATTGCAAAGCATTGAAGCGGTTGAGTTTTGTGCTCGTGGAATTCGAATTTGCAGTAGTGTTTTCTTGGTGTCGAAGTTGAGATGTATTTCAACAGATTGCAATTGGAGTATGCCCTTGAGGGTAGCTCAAATTATATTGCATGGAAGGACAGGATGGAGGTGGTGCTGGAGGATAACGGGTTGAAGGAGTTCATAGATGTAGAAATTCCAAAACCTGCTTCTAGCGATGCTGCCGCACTTGACGCATGACAAAAGAAGACAACAAAATGTCGAAGGATTCTGTTGGAAGGTGTGACAGATCACATAGTGTCCAGCCTTCATGTTAATTCTTCTCCATTCTTTATGTGGAAAGCTTTGACAGATTTATTCCAAAGCAAGAACGACCAGAGGAAGTTGGCACTCAAGGACAAACTCAAGAAGATAAAAATGGAGAAGGGAGAAAGTATACCCAAGTACCTCACAAAGTTCGTCCAGTGAAGGGATGAGCTGGGAAGTGTGGGGGTTGTTGTAGATGAAGAGGACTTGGTGAGCTTGGCTCTCCTTGGGCTTCCTAAGAGTTGGCATTCCTATGAGGACTCTGTCAATGGTCGGGAGAAACTGCTAGGATGGGAATGAATTTGGTTAGATCTTGTGTAGGAGGAGATAAGGCGGAGTACCAGGGATGGATCTTCATCAAAGAATGAAGATGAAGAAAATTGCGCTTTGGCTGCCAAAGAAAGGAAGGGGAAGGGAAAGAAAAATACTTCTCAATCCGGTGCGAAAGGCAAGAAGCAGAACATGTCCAAGGTGAAGTGATTTCACTATCACCAACACAGACATTACACCACTAATTTTCCACAGAAGAAAAAAAATAAGTAGGCTGCTGGATCTGCAGCTGTAGAGGCCTTAGCCTCGCAGTTTGAGCTGGATTTTTCACTGATCGCATGCTTGGTCTCAAGTGTGATGGGATCAATGTGGTTTCTTGATAGTGGTGCGTCTTTCCATATGACCGGAGGCAAAGATTTGTTTACTGATCTGGATGAGAAGGATCTTGGAGTGCACATCAAGATGGGTGATGATGGTAGCTACAGTGTGACTGGTATCAAGACCATTTCCTTTGAGAGGGAGTTTGGCAGACCTTTCAACTTGAAGGATGTCATGCATGTTCCAGGATTGAAGAAGAATCTTATCTTTGTGGCGATGTTGGAAGACAAGGGATATGATGTTGTCTTTAGCAAGGGAAAGGCTTTCCTGCTTAGTAAGGCAACTGGTGAAACCTAGAGGATAGGGGTTCGAGTTAAGAACCTTTATCAATTGCAGGTAGATGGCTGCGCAACAATGGCAGGCAAAGCAGAAGGAGTGGTGAGCCGGGATGAGGGTGAACTATGGCACAGGAGAATGGGCCATCTTCAGCATGGTGCTTTGAAAATTTTGCAGCAGATTTCTACCGGGCTTCCCAAAGGTACACTTGCACAATCAGATCAGTGCAAGGGATGTACTTTGGGAAAATTTGTGAAAGCCACCTTTCATGAGAAGGATAGTTGTGCCACAATGATCCTTGAGAGAATTCACACAGACGTGTGTGGACCTTTCTCAGTAGCTTCGACAACAAAGCACAGGTATTATGTGATATTTGTTGATGAATTTTCCCGTAAGTGCTAGATCTTCTTCATGCAGAAGAAGAGCGAGACATTCTCTAAGTTTTGTGAGTTTAAGGCACTGGTGGAGAAAGAGTCGAGGAAGCAGGTGAAGGCTCTTAGGAGCGATACTGGTGGTGAATTCATCTCTGGTGAATTCAAAGACTTTTGCAGCGTAGAAGGAATTCGAAGAGAGCTCATAGCGCCTCATAACCCACAGCATAATGGGGTCGCAGAGCGAAAGAACAGAACGATCGTGGGTGCTGCATGGGCGATGTTGCATGATCAGGGCCTTCCCATACACTTGTGGGATGAAGCTTGCAATACTGCGGTTTATGTGCAAAACCGTTGTCCTCATAAAGTACTTGGCATGAGTACACCCGAAGAGGCATTTTCTGGTAAGAAGCCTAATATTTCTCATTTGAAGATTTTTGGCTCACCTGTTTACATTCATGTGACGAAGGATGCCAAGAAGAAGCTGGAGCCTACCGCAGAGGTTGGGATATTTGTGGGTTACACAGAAATGCCCCACAACTATCGTGTGTATTTTCTAGACAGTCGAAAGACTGTTGTGTGACGGGATATCAAATTTCATGAGGAGAAAGCCATGAAGTGTTTGCTTGGGAGGGAGCCACACTTGCATGTAGATGAGGAGATATTAGTTCCTAAGGATGAGTCTCAGGATGTGGATCAGCCACAAGAGGAGGTTCATGGAGTGGAAGAAACCACTCATGCAACACCAAACATCAGAGGGCGGAAGCACACTATAGAAGCTAAGCGATTGAATCTTGATGCAGAGAAGATTGTAGGAGCACCTACATCATAGTGCAGATAGAGACAGTCACCTGACCGATATACTGGATAGATGGCTCTGATGAGCAAGTGTATCATGATAGAGCCATCCTCTTTCAAGGAAGATGTGGAGGACCCTACATGGGTAGATGCCATGGTGGAAGAGTATGATTCAATTGTCAGAAACAGTGCATGGGAGATTGTCCCAAGGCCGGAAGGGAAATCAATGGTAGGTTCGAGATGGATCTACAAAGTGAAGCAAGTAGCTGATAGGAGCATCGAGAAGTACAAGGCAATATTTGTTGCCCGGGGATTCTCACAGATTGAGGGGATCAACTATGAAGAAACCTTTGCACCTGTCGCAAGGTATTCTTCCATACATAGCATCCTAGATCTCTCAGTGCAGATGGGTTGGCACATTCATCAGATGGATGTGAAGACTATGTTCCTCAATGGAGTCATTGAGGAGGAGGTGTACATAGAGCATCCCAAAGGTTTCGAGATCTTCAGCAGTGAGTCATATGTGTGCAGGCTCAAAAGAGCACTATACAGGTTGAAATAAGCACCTTGTGCTTCGTACACATGGATAGACAGTTATTTCACCGGTCTTGGATTCACTAAGAGTGAGGCGGATCCGAACATATACCAAATTGTGGTGGAGGGTAAGTTGCTAATAATTGTACTTTATGTAGATGATTTGATTTTGATGGGTGATGAACATTTGATACTCTCATTCAAGGCTGATCTTGCAAAAGAGTTTGAGATGAAGGACTTGGGCTTCCTTCATTATTTCCTGGGATTGGAAATTTGGCAGCGTAGTGATGGACTATTTGTGTCTCAAGGAAAGTATGCCCGGGAGATACTGGAGAAGTTTAATATGCAAGGCTACAAGCCTATCGACACTCCTCTTCCTGGTGGTTGGAGGAAGGAGGATGCTACATCGACAGAGTTAGTGGATTCCACTGTTTACTGATAGTTGGTTGGTTCGCTCATGTATCTAGTCAATACACGACCGAACATATGCTATGATGTTAACCAGCTTTCACAAGCTATGGTTAAGCCTACCAAGCTCTTTTGGAAGGTGGGGAAGCATGTATTGAGATATCTCAGAGGCACATCGGGATATGGATTGTGGTACAAACAATCGGATGAGGTGAAGCTGCATGGCTTCATGGATGCAGATTGGGCAGGGAGCCCAACGAACAGAAAGAGCACATCTGGAGGGATTTTCAGTATCGGGTCTACAACAGTTTCTTGGTACAGCAGGAAATAGAGATCTGTGGCACTTAGTTCAACGAAGGTCGAGTACATGGCAGCAAGTTTGGCTGCATGTGAGGCTATATGGATGAGGAAGATCCTGGTCGAGTTGTTCGGTTCACACTTAGATCCTACTGTGATATATTGTGATAATCAGAGTTGCATCAAAATCTCAGTTAATCTAGTATTTCGTGATAGATCTAAACACATTGACATCCAGTATCATCATATCAGAGATTGTGTGTAGCGGAAGATCATTTTACTTTCTTACATTCCTACGGAGGATCAGGATGTTGATATCTTGACAAAGGCACTCACCAGGAGAAAATTTGAATACCATAGAGGCAGGATCGGGGTGGAAGATAATCCCTATCTTGTTGAGAGGGAGTGTTGAGATTGCAACAAGATGATGAGCTTAGTGAAAAGAGTTGCCTTCACTAAGTGGGCCCGCAGGCTATTTTTGGCGCAAGTCTATTTTTAGACATGTCGATCATATTCTATGAGTTGCAGGATGCTATTTGTGGATGGTTGGTCAAGTTGGAAAAATAGATGGACTTTTATTTTTAGACATATTGGGCGGAATCTATTTTTAGATTGCCAGTCTAAAAATAGATATGTCGAATATTATTAGCTCTTAATAATATTTGGACTATAAACATTAACTTATTCTCTTGGAGCACTTCAGTTAAGTGCACAGATGTGGCACAGGAGCTGACATAAGGAATTACACTATTCCTGAGGGTTAAGTGGAGCTATTGCATGGAGAACTTCAGTTAGAACTCATGTGACAGAGTTTGGTGGAGTTATAGAAGTAGTTAGACTTCAGTTAGAACTCATGTGACAGAGTTTGGTGGAGTTATTGAGGTAGTTGGTGGAGTTGTGTTCAGTTTAACTCAGTTAGACACAGTTGAGCTAATTGTATCTAGTCTAACTGATTGATACACTAGTGAGAGTGGTGTGAATTAATTAATAATTAACTCACTAAATATTAACTCATTAATCAACTGAATAATACATCAGTTAACTACAGTGCATGGACAGTTTCAGTGGAGACCATTGGAGAGATAGGTGAAAGGGAAAGTAGACTATCAGTTGTGACTATAGTGTTGCATGATTTTGCACCACACATTGATGGAGATTCCAATGAGGATTGTGTGAGAAAGGCTGGACTAATTCGATTTCATTCAGAGCCATTCTTCAGCAGGGATTGCATAGTAGAGGCAGCCTAGCAGGTGGCAAAGATCGGTGCATGGATTTGCAAGATCGGGCCTAATTAGTGTGTAGTGATTGGATTGTACTGAGAGCTTGTGAGAAGATTTGTATGAGGATTGTTACATGATCTCTATGACATATATTATATACAGATATTTGGGGTTTTTAGCTTTATGCTTTCTCGTAAATCATTGTGTTAATGTGTGTGCATTTTTATGGTTTTAATGTGTACATGCAATTGATTTAATTTCCGCATATGATGATCAATGGTGGAATATGTTAGGTCTCTGTAATTTATTAGCAAGATTGGGAGAGTCCAATCACAGAGTTAACATCATTTCAACCAACTTTGGGATTCTAGGATCTAGCCCTCCTGAATCCGGAGAGGGATCTCTCCAATATGTACAAAGATGGATATTGTCTTTGAAAAGCTTAAGGTAATGATATTAGGCTAGTTATGAAGGCCAAGGGTTTTGTTTTGTTTTGTTTTGGATGGTTCAGCATGAAATGTTACTTGAGGGGAAAGTCCTAAGTGAAAAAAGTTTCAAAAGTGAGAAGTTGCAAGCAAATAGAACAGTTTTGGCAGATAGATAGATATAACGCTGGTTTTTAGTCCATTGGGCTATGGAGTCATATCTGGGCTTTAATTTAACAACAACATCAAGTGTGATCCAAGGGGCAAGTCATCTATACCACAAGATTATTGAGATTAAAATGATGAAATGGAAACATTAAAATGTTGGAGGGTGGAAACTGATAATAATTTCTCAGAGGATTTATAGTCAGTCCAAACAAGAAAAGCCTCTTAAGTAACTGTTTTAAAACCAACCAAGGACAGGGCTAACCATAGACTTCTTGGGCAAGTTCTTATTAAAGCAGCTTAATTGACAAACAATCCAGTAATCCACATAATTACCTTCAGAAAGTATGAAAACACATAAGAAAAACAAAGTGTAACTTAAGATCAGATAAAGTACTTTTAAACCTAGTCTGCTTTCAGTCAACACCAAGGGAAACTTTCAGAATCTGCCTTTGGAGAAAAGAATCTAGGAATCAAGGCAAACCATATCTTCTCTAGTCTAACTTTAATAGCAAATAATGGAAATAACATTCGAGAACAATGTTTGAGCAAACAGAAGGACGAGGGAACGCCAACATTCCTAACTGTTTAAACTATATTGAATCATTCTTAAATAAACAAATCTGAAGAAAACATTAAGATAAATATTTCTCAGCCAGAGAAGGTTACTGCTATACAGAAAATCCTAACCCTGTTTAAATTGTTCTTTACAGAGGGAAAATGAACAATATGGCATACATAGAAGGAAAACGATTAACAAAGAAAGAAGCACTTCACCAGTGATAAAGACCAGGATCCCAAGAAATAGCTTTTATATTGATGTCAAACCAGTTACAATCTTCAAGTCCAATGTTTCAGTTCAGCAATCATCTTCACTATTCAACCTAACTACTCTAGCGCAAACAGAGCTTCAAGGGCCAGTGAACACTATGTACAAATAGAAGTCTCGAGCTCAAGTGTATTTCAAAGTTCTGCAACCAACAATTTCTCATCTTCTGCAGAAGTACTTATAGGAAGATGAGGAGGTGAGATTTTAACAAAATATCTCAAGCATAATTAATGCAGAGTGAAGACTTCTCGGCCCTTTGAGAGGCTCGAGGGAGAAATTTACAGGTGGATCACTACATTAACTGTTTCACAATAAATATCAAAGCTCGGTGGAAGCTTTGTTTGACTTTGATGCTCTGTGTATGTTTTGGAGTAACTCTGCAGATATTTATGCATTGGTTTCCTTGCAGAAATAACTTCTCGGCAATGCTGGAGGTAGATATTTCTTCGAGAAATAACTTCGGCCTCTGTTCTGAATGGTTTTGAGGCGACAGGTGGCTCTTTGTAGTAGCTGAGAAATCAATTTGCCTCAGATGTGGCGGTGGAGGCTTTCTGTCTGATAAAACACTTTAGGTTTTCCTTTAAACTGTGTTTTAGATTGGGGATTAGGCTTTTGATAACTGTCTTAGCCGTAATCCCCATAAAAATTGTCTTCAATCTTCATCTGCTGTGCTCTGTATTCAAAATTGATACTCTTTAACTGTGTTTGAAGTAAAACAGTGTCTTGTTGATGTGCAGGGCCGCGCAGGGCTCTTTAGGTTATCAATGCCCATGAAACATCGATAAATTATTTGATACAGAGCCCGTGAACGGTTCTTTTAAGAAAGCCCAAAGGCACAGGAAACGTCTTTCCCAACCCTCGGCTCTCCTTCAATCTATAATGGAAAATTATTAAAACACCTGCAAAACACAAAATTAGTTAAGAAATCCCGTGGAAATAGGTTTAAACTGCTTCAGATGGCGAGGGAGGAGCGTAGTCGTCGGATAAAAATATCTAACGGTGGATATCGGCGCAAATCAGAAAAATGAGAGTGGGGAGAAGAAAATAAGGCAGGGTGGTTTTGGACCGTCCGATCTGGACACGTGGACGGTCCAGATCTAATCGGAGGATCTCAATCGGGGGGGTCACACAACAACATGCGATTGAGCCCTTTGCGATTGAGCGCTGGCCGTTGATCTGTAGATCAGATCAACGGTGGGAAACAAATCGGAGGGATCGCAAGGGTGCGCGATGGCCATTGGATCAGCGGGAGATGAATGGACGGGATGTAATCGGGGGATCGCAATCGCAATACGCAGAAGGATGGTGCGATCGAAAGTTCCGATTGCGATTGGAGCGGGTGTGCGACGGTCGTCGGATCACGAAACATATGGACGGCTGCGATGGAATCGGCGGATCGCAATCGGGAGTGAGACGGGAAGGTTTGCGATTGTGATCGGAGGGAACTTGCGATTGAGCGCAGGCCGTCGATCTGAGAACAAGATCAACGGTCGGGATTGAATCGGGGAGAAACCCTTGTATTTTATATAAAAACCCGAACTTTTTGAAATAAACAAAGGTTTTTATGGGTCGGGCGGAAGAATATATATACAAAGCGGACAGGCGCCCGACTGCGGGGCCTTCGGATATATGAAAATTGATGGGCCCGGGGCTTTATATATAATAAGGGCCTAATCGCAATCGGAACTGCGGGCCTGGTCTTTCCGATCAACCCATTGAAGTTTCCCCCGATTGCGATTGCGCGATCGGTCTTTTTGATCTAACCATTTTATTTTTAACATGTGACTTTGGCTCATTAAATCAAATCTTTGGAAAAGAGGGTTTTTGTAATTTACAAAGGAAAAATGGGTCGGAAATGAAGTATTCACAAGGTTTAAGCGCCGAGGGCGGGCTCAGGGTTATATGAAAATAATATGATCGGGGGTCTTAAGCAGCAAGGCTAATCGCAATCGGAACTTTTAGAGTATGGCAAAGACTTGTGTCTTTGATTCTTTCCGATGCGATTAGCACCTTAACGTATTAGCAAGTGGTTCCAGACCCAAAGTGTATGGTGGGGAAGTGGTTTAGGGCTTAGCTCCAGGGGCTTAGGTCTATAGCAATGAAACTTTGATTTTTTATGAGAATTTTCAAGGATTTTAATGGATTTGGGGGTTCCGAAATAGTTAAAAAGTGAGTTTTTAATTATGAAAGGGGAAATTTTCATAAATGGAAAGAAGAGGACTTATGAAAACAAGGTAGTTTTGATGGAGAAAAGGGGGAGCAGATGAAAGGTTTTGAGAAGAGGAGAAATGACGATCTTTCAGCAGTCTTTCAGTTGGAATTAGCAGAAATTCCTGAGTATAAAAATGGGATAGAAAATGAGGATTTTGGACAAAGGCATGAGGCCTACAAGGAGTCTTCAAGAGCCAACAATTTTTGGTGATAAAATTTGTTCCTTGGAGGCTCAAAAAGATCTTAGCCACCTTTTGGTATAACAAAATATTATAGGTGGCTAACAGTGGCTCCACTTGGGGATGGTGCCTTCTTGAAGGCATCAAGAATTCAAACTTGATTTCTGGGAGGCTGATTAGTTGCCTCAGCCATGAAAACCATGGACCTTTATCAACAAGCTTGCTACCTACCCAATCCTACAGATCTAGCATTTTTTCTTCATCAGAGTGCACTTGGATTGGCAAACTCTACTCACAACATTTTATTCTTTTGAAAGCAGGAAATCTAATCTACTTCTACTCCTTATTTCTCCCTGAACTCAGATTAAACAGTTGAGCTCAGATATTTCTCTACCTAGTCTACTGTCCGTTGGGATTAAACAGTCTAACAAACTTTCATTCTCTAAATTCTACAACAGAAATTTAAAAATAGTCAAGTCAAGATTGAGCTGTTTGACTTGCTATGATCTATGGCATAAGAACAAGCTGCACATAGATTATTATTTGCAGAAAAATTAAATCAAAATGGAAGGCTTAAGATTTGAAAGTTTCTCGTTATGGCCTTCTTTTTCTTTACAGCTCTGTTTTTTATTTTGTTTTGAGCTGTCTCTTTCTTGATATTTGATTCAGATTTTGGGAAAATTAGAACCAGTTTTTTCTCTTTTATGACTCAGAAAAATAAAACAGTTTTGAGTCATCTCTCTTTGGAAACTTTGGTTCAGATTTTGAACATGTTTGAACCTTTAATTTCTATCCTAATCTATCTACTGATAAGCCAAGATTAAACAATTTGGCAAATCAAAATCACTACCCTATCAGCAGAAAATTGAAAGCTAATTAGTCAAGATTAAACAGTTTGACTAACTAGAAGTGTGTTTTGCAGGAGTGGAATTTAAGCTTGCACACTTTCAGATTTTTTTCTCTTTTTGGTATGGGGCTATACCTTTATTGTTATGTCAATTTGCCCTCTTTTCATTCTTTCTTTGTTTTTGTATTTTTGAATTCTTGATTTTTCTCCAAAGCAGAAAACAACAACTAACTACATGCTCGGAACTGAGCTTTATTGACATTCCTATCTAACCTATTCTAAGCATGGAGTATTTACATATTCATATGATACAAAAGTGCCAATGCAGCTAGCTGAGTAATGTCAAGAAGAAGTAGTAACTCTGGCTGCTTGTCAGAGGTATCCATAGAACATATTGAAGGTTAACCTTCAATGTCAAGGCTATCACAAAAGGTGACAACTTTTCATGTCTCTGGCTCTTGCAAAGGGTCAATGCTTGATAATTTGAGCCAGTCGGGATTTCCACATACTCTTCCATAGGATCAACAAAGAAAAGATGAAGATTCTCTTCCTTTTGATCCTCCACAATTGGTAGATCGTCTACTTCTAAGACATCATCTTTGAAGACTATCTCTTCAGTATGTAGCTTGGAAGTATCATCATTCTTAACCTGCAAAATAGCAAACAGTGAAATATCTTCTTTCTTTGAATCTATGCTTGCTTCTGATATAAATTCAGGCTCTTTAAATGACAGACTAATATCAGTGAAGGGAGAAGTTTCTTCATGAGAAGATGATATATCCACAGTAGGATAGTCTTCTATTTGTTTTTCTCCTTCATATTCATCATCCTCTGAACTAGAGGACTCATCATATTTAACAGTGTTGTCCTCTGGTAACCCTGGTATGCTTGTATTCAGTGGATTAATTTGTATGAAGAGGTTATTATATTCTTGAGCAGGGGAGTATTTAAAGGTTTCCTCTTTTTCAAGAGAAAGCTCCTTTTGCTCAAAATTTTTTTTATTGCTCTTCTCTTCACCTTCTGAGTTGAAAGGCTGCTGATTTCCAATTATGTGAAAGCCATTAGTGATGGATTGAAACAGATGTTTTTGGATTTCAAGCTGGAGATGGTGAAAATGATAACACCAATCAAACGCTGGTTGCCCTGCATGATTAGTTTTTTCTTGGAACTCATCATCATCATCATCAGACTGATCGAAATTCGGAAAATCATCTGAATAAACAATTTTGTCAGTCGAACATATTGGGTCATCAGTTTTCTTTTCTTCTAACTGATCTACAAGATAACTTTCTAAATCTATACAACAAAGTTCTTTATGTGAATGGGCAAGAGTGTTTGTTTCGCAAAAAATTTCAGAGACTGACTTTTTATAAATAGTCTGATCTATCTCTTTTTCTGTCAAAGGGAAGGATGTTTCTATGTTCCTTTGAACAGGAGTACAGCAGTTCTCTGTCTCTTGTGAAGACTGATTTTGAGGCTGGATGTCTTCTTGAGCCTTGGCTATAAGGGATGATGAATCAATATTTTAGTTTTCAGGGATATCTTGAGGAATGTTTTTTACTACTTGGATCATCTTTTCCTCAACTGATTCATCTATTTTTTTAAAATTTTTCAATAGGATATTAAACTCATGAATGGCTGTTAAAAGATCTTTAGGATGCATCTCTTCCAAAGCTTCCTCATTATCTATAATGTGTTGGGTGATGTTTTGTGATAGATCATAATATATTTCACCCCATGATAATGACGTAGCGTTTTCTTCATAGTTCTCATAGAACACATATTCAAGGTCTCTTAAAGAAAACAAACTACTAGATCTTAAGCATTCATACCAATCCCTAGCTTTTCCTTCTCATGTTAACATGAACATTTTCATTAGGCAGTCTTCATGCCATTCAACTTTCAACCTCCATACATGTATATGAAATCTGATGAGATGTAATAGAGGGTCATCAAACTTTTCACCTTGGAAAACGGGCAGGTTGTCATCCCAATTCACCCGGGGGATTTTATGTGGAAACCCAGGGATATGATCTCTACTCATTGGGGCATATCTTCGTTGTATTCTCGGAATCATGTTTGTAAATCAGAAAAGAGGTCACTGTGTCCGGTCAATCAGTTCAGGGTCTTCTACCAGTGGAGTCATTTGGTCTTCTGGGAGTTTCAGAGTGTGGAGTCGCCAGGTGGAAAATTTTTCGCTCCTAAGGAGGTAAAACGTTTTATGGTTCCACCACCATATGATTCTCGTAGAGCTGTAAGATTCTCAGGAACTGAATTAGCTCTCAAGGGTGATCTGAAAACAGTTGAAGATTTAATCTTAGGAGACTTCCTAAGGATGCTTTCTAGGTTATCAACTATCTCAGGTGGATCAGGGTCAGGATGGGCTCTAATGTGAATCTTTTTAGAAGCCACTATGCTGCGTTTTTTAGACCCAAATAAACAAGAAAAGTTCAGCCAGATATGACAATCTTTGAGAGGTTAACTAAAATGTTTACACAAATCTTAATCCTACAGTCCTCTAACTGAGTTTGAATGATTTTATAATGATAAGGGTTCTTCCCAGTGGAGTCTTAAGGTCTGCTAGGATTGTGGAGTCGCCAACTGGAAATTTTTAGCTTCTTTCAGAGGTAAAAGGTCTTATGGTCCACCACCATGTTTATTTAATTCCAATCTTAAATATTTTTAGGTTTTTCTAAGTCATTTTTCAGTTTTGTGGTTGTTAAGAAAATCCTAACTTTGTTTCAAAACTTAGCTAAGGTTGCGAGACAAAGGCAGTCTACTCTTATGGCTAAGCCAGCTAATTTTCCAAGGTTAGATAAAAACTTAAAAGAATCCTAGGGTTAACCTAGTTTGTCACTGATTCAAACAAGCTCCATCATGATTACCATTTCTTGGTAGTGCTTGAAAAGGCTGCTTTTTACTCTCAAAATGTTCTCGAATAAAGGGTTTTCTGAGGCCTCTAAAAGGTATTAAAAACACTCAGATTCCCCAGTGGAGTCGCCAAAAATGTTAGGTCTCTGTAATTTATTAGCAAGATTGGGAGAGTCCAATCACAGAGTTAACATCATTTCAACCAACTTTGGGATTCTAGGATCTAGCCCTCCTGAATCCGGAGAGGGATCTCTCCAATATGTACAGAGATGGATATTGTCTTTGAAAAGCTTAAGGTAATGATATTAGGCTAGTTATGAAGGCCAAGGGTTTTGTTTTGTTTTGGATGGTTGAGCATTAAATGTTACATGAGGGGAAAGTCCTAAGTGCAAAAAGTTTCAAAAGTGAGAAGTTGCAAGAAAATAGAACAGTTTTGGCAGATAGATAGATATAACGCTGGTTTTTAGTCCATTGGGCTATGGAGTCATATCTGGGCTTTAATTGAACAACAACATCAAGTGTGATCCAAGGGGCAAGTTATCTATACCACAAGATTACTAAGATTAAAATGATGAAATGGAAACATTAAAATGTTGGAGGGGTGGAAACTGATAATAATTTCTCAGAGGATTTATAGTCATTCCAAACAAGAAAAGCCTCTTAAGTAACTATTTTAAAACCAACCAAGGACAGGGCTAACCATAGACTTCTTGGGCAAGTTCTTATTAAAGCAGCTTAATTGACAAACAATCCAATAATCCACATAATTACCTTCAGAAAGTATGAAAACACATAAGAAAAACAGAGTGTAACTTAAGATCAGATAAAGTAATTTTAAACCTAGTCTGCTTTCAGTCAACACCAAGGGAAACTTTCAGAATCTGCCTTTGGAGAAAAGAATCTAGGAATCAAGGCAAACCATATCTTCTCTAGTCTAACTTTAATAGCAAATAATGGAAATAACATTCGAGAACAATGTTTGAGCAAACAGAAGGACGAGGGAACGCCAACATTCCTAATTGTTAAAACTGTATTGAATCATTCTTAAATAAACAAATCCGAAGAAAACATTAAGATAAAGATTTCTCAGCCAGAGAAGGTTACTGCTATACAGAAAATCCTAACCCTGTTTAAAATGTTCTTTACAGAGGGAAAATGAACAATATGGCATACATAGAAGGAAAACGATTAACAAAGAAAGAAGCACTTCACCAGTGATAAAGACCAGGATCCCAAGAAACAACTTTTATATTGATGTCAAACCAGCTACAATCTTCAAGTCCAATGTTTCAGTTCAGCAATCATCTTCACTATTCAACCTAACTACTCTAGCACAAACAGAGCTTCAAGGGCCAGTGAACACTATGTAAAAATAGAAGTCTCGAGCTCAAGTGTATTTCAAAGTTCTGCAACCAACAACTTCTCATCTTATGCAGAAGTACTTATAGGAAGATGAGGAGGTGAGATTTTAACAAAATATCTCAAGGATAATTAATGCAGAGTGAAGACTTCTCAGCCCTTTGAGAGGCTCGAGGGAGAAATTTACAGGTGGATCACTACATTAACTGTTTTACAATAAATATCAAAGCTCGGTGGAAGCTTTGTTTGACTTTGAGGCTCTGTGTATGTTTTGGAGTAACTCTGCAGATATTTATGCATTGGTTTCCTTGCAGAAATAACTTCTCGGAAATGCTGGAGGCAGATATTTCTTTGAGCAATAACTTCGGCCTCTGTTCTGAATGGTTTTGAGGTGACAGGTGGCTCTTTGTAGTAGCTGAGAAATCAATTTTCCTCAGATGTGGCGGTGGAGGCTTTCTGTCTGATAAAACACTTTAGGTTTTCCTTTAAACTGTGTTTTAGATTGGGGATTAGGCTTTTGATAACTGTCTTAGCTGTAATCCCCATAAAAAATGTCTTCAATCTTCATCTGTTGTGCTCTGTCTTCAAAACTGATACTCTTTAACTGTGTTTGAATTAAAACAGTGTCTTGTCGATGTGCAGGACCGCACAGGGCTCTTTTAGGTTATCAATGCCCATGAAACATTGATAAATTATTTGATACAGAGCCCGTGAACGGTTCTTTTTAGAAAGCCCGAAGGCACAGGAAACATCTTTCCCAACCCTCGGCTCTCCTTCAATCTATAATGGAAAATTATTAAAACACTTGCAAAACACAAAAACAGTTAAGAAATCCTGCGGAAATAGGTTTAAACTGCTTCAGATGGCGGGGGAGGAGCATAGCCGTCGGATAAAAACATCTAACGGTGGAGATCGGCGCAAATCAGAAAAATGAGAGCGGGGAGAAGAAATAAGGCGGGGTGGTTTTGGACCGGTCCAGATCTAATCGGAGGATCTCAATCGGGGGTGGCACACAACGGCATGCGATTGAAACTTTGCGATTGAGCGTTGGCCGTTGATCTGCAGATCAGATCAACGGTGGGAAACGAATCGGAGAGATCGCAAGGGTGCGCGATGGCCATCGGACGACCAGTGCGATCAAGCGATGACCGTTGGATCAGCGGGAGATGAACGGACGGGATGTAATCGGGGGATCGCAATCGCAATACGCGGAAGGATGGTGCGATCGAAAGTTTCGATTGCGATTGGAGCGGGTGTGCGATGGCCGTCGGATCACGAAACAGATGGATGGCTGCGATGGAATCGGTGGATCACAATCGGGAGTGAGATGGGAAGGTTTGCGATTGCGATCGGAGGGAACTTGCGATTGAGCGCAGGCCGTCGATCTGAGAACAAGATCAACGGTCGGGATTGAATCGGGAAGAAACCCTTGTATTTTATATAAAGACCTGAACTTTTTGAAATAAACAAAGGTTTTTATGGATCGGGCGGAAGAATATATATACAAAGTGGACAGGCGCCCGACTGCGGGGCCTTCGGATATATGAAAATTGATGGGCCCGGGGCTTTATATATAATAAGGGCCTAATCGCAATCGGAACTGCGGGCCTGGTCCTTCCGATCAACCCATTGAAATTTCCCCGATTGCGATTGCGCGATCGGTCTTTTTGATCTAACCATTTTATTTTTAACATGTGACTTTGGCTCATTAAATCAAAACTTTGGAAAAGAGGGTTTTTGTAATTTACAAAGGAAAAATGGGTCGGAAATGAAATATTCACAAGGTTTAAGCGCCGAGGGCGAGCTCAGGGTTATATGAAAATAATATGATCGGGGGTCTTAAGCAGCAAGGCTAATCGCAATCGGAACTTTTGGAGTATGGCAAAGACTTGCGTCTTTGATTCTTTCCGATGCGATTAGCACCTTATCGTATTAGCAAGTGGTTCCAGACCCAAAGCGTATGGTGGGGAAGTGGTTTAGGGCTTAGCTCAAGGGGCTTAGGTCTATAGCAATGAAACTTTCATTTTTTATGAGAATTTTCAAGGATTTTAATGGATTTGGGGGTTCCGAAATAGTTAAAAAGTGAGTTTTTAACTATGAAAGGGGAAATTTTCATAAATGGAAAGAAGATGTCTTATGAAAACAAGGTAGTTTTGATGGAGAAAAAGGGGAGCAGATGAAAGGTTTTGAGAAGAGGAGAAATGACGATCTTTTAGCAGTCTTTCAGTTGGAATCAGCAGAAATTCCTGAGTATAAAAATGGGACAGCAAATGAGGATTTTGGACAAAGGCATGAGGCCTACAAGGAGTCTTCAAGAGCCAACAATTTTTGGTGATAAAATTTGTTCCTTGGAGGCTCAAAAAGATCTTAGCCACCTTTTGGTATAACAAAATATTATAGGTGGCTAACAGAATAGATTATGTATTGTGCATGATGTCAAATAGTGTATGATCAGGAGAATATTAGACATATAACATATCAGTTATATAATTTTTACATGGTATCATAGCATTGATCATTGGAGCAATTGCAAAGCATTGAAGTGGTTGAGTTTTGTGCTGGTGGAATTCGAATTTGCAGTAGTGTTTCCTTGCTGTCGAAGTTGAGATGTATTTCAATGGATTGCGATTGGAGTATTCCCTTGAGGGAAAATCGAATTATATTGCATGGAAGGACAGAATGGAGGCGGTGTTAGAGGATAATGGGTTGAAGGAGTTCGTAGATGTAGAAATTCCAAAACATGCTTCTAGCGATGCTGCCGCACTTGACGCATGGCAAAAGAAGACAGCAAAATGTCGAAGGATTCTGTTGGAAGGTGTGAAGGATCACATAATGTCCAACCTTCATGGTAAAGCTTATCCATTCTTGATGTGGAAAGCTTTGACAGACTTGTTCCAAAGCAAGAGCGACCAAAGGAAGTTGGCGCTCAAGGATAAACTCAGGAAAATAAAAATGGAGAAGGGCGAGAGTATACCCAAGTACCTCATGAAGTTCGTCCAGTGCAGGGATGAGCTGGGAAGTGTGGGGGTTATTGTAGATGAAGAGGACTTGGTGAGCTTGGCTCTCCTTGGGCTTCTGAAGAGTTGGCATTCCTATGAGGACTCTGTCAATGGTCGGGAGAAACTACCAAGATGGGAGCGACTTTGGTCAGATCTTGTGCAGGAGGAGATAAGGCAGAGTACCAGGGATGGATCTTCATCGAAGAATGAAGATGAAGAAAATTGTGCTTTGGTTGCCAAAGCAAGGAAGGGGAAGGGAAAGAAAAATCATTCTCAATCTGGTGTGAAAGGTAAGAAGCAGCACATGTCCAAGGTGAAGTTCTTTCACTGTCACCAACATGGACATTACGCCACTAATTGTCCATAGAAGAAGAAAAATAAGCAGGTTGTTGGATCTGCAGCTGGAGAGGCCTTAGCCTCGCAGTTTGAGCTGGATTTTTTTTTTATCGCATGCTTGGTCTCAAGTGTGATGGGATCAGTGTGGTTTCTTGACAGTGGTGCGTCTTTCCATATGACCAGAGACAAATATTTGTTTGCTGATCTGGATGAGAAGGATCTTGGAGTGCACATTGAGATGGGTGATGATGGTAGATACAGTGCAACTGGTATCGGGACCATTTCCTTTGAGAGGGAGTCTGGAAAACCTTTCATCTTGAAGGATGTCATGCATGATCTAGGATTGAAGAAGAATCTGATCTCTGTGGCGATGTTGGAAGACAAGGGATATGATGTTGTCTTTAGCGAGGGAAAGGCTTTCCTGCGCAGTAAAGCAACTGGTGAAACCCGGAGGATAGGGGTTCGAGTTAAGAACCTTTATCAATTGCAGGTAGATGGCCGCGCAGCAATGGAAAGAAAAGTAGGAAGAGTGGTGAGCCAGGATGAGGGCGAATTGTGGCACAGGATATTGGGCCATCTTCACCATGGCGCTTTGAAAATTTTGTAGCAGATTTCTACCGAGCTTCCCAAAGGTACACTTGTGCAGTCAGATCAGTGCAAGGGATGTACTTTGGGAAAATTTGTGAAAACCACCTTTCATGAGAAGGATAGTCGTGCCACGACGATCCTTGAGAGAATTCACACAAACGTGTGTGGAACTTTCTCAGTAGCTTCGACAGCAAAGCACAGGTATTATGTGATATTTGTTGATGACTTTTCTCGTAAGTGCTGGATCTTATTCATGCAGAAGAAGAACGAGACATTCTCAAAGTTCAGTGAGTTTAAGGCACTGGTGGAGAAAGAGTCGGGGAAGCAGGTGAAGGCTCTTAGGAGAGATAATGGTGGTGAATTCATCTCTGGCGAATTCAAAGACTTTTTCAGTGCAGAAGGAATTCGAAGAGAGCTCATAGCGCCTCATAACCCACAGCAGAATGGGGTCGCAGAGCGAAAGAACAGAATGATTGTGGGTGTTGCACGGGCGATGTTGCATAATCAGGGCCTTCCCATACACTTGTGGGCTGAAGCTTGCAATACTGCAGTTTATGTGCAAAACCGTTGTCCTCATAGAGTACTTGGCATGAGTACACCTCAAGAGGCATTTTCTGGTAAGAAGCCTGATATTTCTCATTTGAAGATTTTTGGCTCACCTGTTTACATTCATGTGATGAAGGATTCCATGAAGAAGTTGGAGCAGACCGTAGAGGTTGGGATATTTGTGGGGTACACAAAAACACCCACAACTATCGTGTGTATTTTCCAGACAATCGGAAGACTGTTGTGCGATGGGATATCAAATTTCATGAGGAGAAAGCCATGAAGTGTTCACTTGAGAGGGAGCCACACTTGCATGCAGACGAGGAGATATTAGTTCCTAACGATGATTCTCAGGATGTGGATCAGCCATAAGAGGAGGTTCATGGAGTGGAAGAAATCACTCATGCAGCACCAACCATCAGAGGGAAAAAGCACACTACAGAAGCTGAGTGTCTGAATCTTGATTCAGAGAAGAGTGTAGGAGCACCTACATCATAGCGCAGAAAGAGACAGTCACCTGACCGATATAATGGATACATGGCTCTGATGAGAAAGTGTATCGTGATAGAGCCATCCTCTTTCGAGGAAGCTGTGGAGGACCCTGCATGGGTAGATGCCATGTTGGAAGAGTATGATTCGATTGTCAGAAAAAATGCATGGGAGATTGTCCCAAGGCCGGAAGGGAAATCAGTGGTAGGTTCGAGATGGATCTACAAAGTGAAGCAAGTTGCTGATGGGAGCATCGAGAAGTACAAGGCAATATTTGTTTCCCAGGGCTTCTCACAGATTGAGGGGATCGATTATGAGGAAACCTTTGCACCTGTCGCAAGGTATTCTTCCATACGGAGCATCCTAGCTCTCTCAGCGCAGATGGGATGTCACATTCATCATATGGATGTGAAGACTGTTTTCCTCAACGGAGTCATTGAGGAGGAGGTGTACATAGAGCAGCTCGAAGGTTTCGAGATCTTCAACAGTGAGTCGCATGTGTGCAGGCTCAAAAGAGTGTTGTATGGGTTGAAACAAGCACCTCGTGCTTGGTACACACGAATAGACATTTATTTCACCAGTCTTGGATTCACCAAGAGTGAGTAGGATCCGAACCTATACCAGATTGTGGTAGAGGGTAAGTTGCTGATCATTGTACTTTATGTAGATGATTTGATTTTGACAGGTGATGAACATTTGATACTCTCATGCAAGGCTAATCTTGCAAAAAAGTTTGAGATGAAGGACTTGGGCCTCCTTCATTATTTCCTGGGATTGGAAATTTGGTAGTGCAATGATGGATTGTTTGTGTCTCAAGGAAAGTATGCCCGGGAGATACTGGAGAAGTTCAACATGCAAGGCTGCAAGCCTATCGACACTCCTCTTCTTGGTGGTTGGAGGAAATAGGATGCTACATCAGCAAAGGTAGTGGATGCCACTGTTTATCGACAGTTGGTTGGTTCGTTCATGTATCTAGTCAATACACGACCGGACATATGCTATGTTGTTAATCATATTTCACAAGCTATGGTTAATCCTACCAAGCTCTTTTGGAAGGCGGGGAAGCATGTATTGAGATATCTTAGAGGCACATCGGGATATGGATTATGGTACAGACAGTCGAATGAGGTGAAGCTGCACGGCTTCATGGATGCAGATTGGGCAGGGAGCCCAACAGACAGAAAGAGAACATCTGGAGGGATTTTTAGTATCGGGTCGACAACAGTTTCTTGGTACAGCAGGAAGCAGAGATCCGTGGCACTCAGTTCAATGGAGGCCGAGTACATGGCAGCAAGTTTGGTTGCATGCGAGGCTATATGGATGCGGAAGATCTTGGTCGGGTTGTTCGGTTCACACTTAGATCCTACTGTGATATATTGTGATAATCAGAGTTGCATAAAAATCTTGGTTAATCCAGTATTTCATGATAGATCTAAACACATTGACATCTGGTATCATCATATCAGAGATTGTGTGCAGCGGAAGATCATGTTACTATCATACATTCCTACGGAGGATCAGGATGCTGATATCTTGATGAAGGCGCTCACCAGAAGAAAATTAGAATACCATAGAGGCAGGATCGAGGTGGAAGATAATCCCTATCTTGTTGAGAGGGAGTGTTCAGATTGCAACAAGATGATGAGCTTAGTGAAAAGAGTCACCTTCACTAAGTGGGCCCGTAGGCTATTTTTGGCGCAAGTTTATTTTTAGACTATGTCTATTTTTATACATGTCGATCATATTCTATGAGTTGCAGGATGCTATTTGTGGATGGTTGGTCAAGTTGGAAAAATAGATGGACTTCTATTTTTAGACATATTGGGCGGAATCTATTTTTAGATTGCTAGTCTAAAAATAGATATGTCGAATATTATTAGCTCTTAATAATATTTGGACTATAAACATTAACTTATTCTCTTGGAGCACTTCAGTTAAGTGCACAGATGTGGCACAAGAGCTGACAGAAGGAATTACGCTATTCCTGAGGGTTAAGTGGAGCTATTGCATGGAGACTTTAGTTAAAACTCATGTGACAGAGTTTGATGGAGTTATAGAAGTAGTTGGTGGAGTTGTGTTCAGTTTAACTCAGTTAGACACAGTTGAGCTATTTTTATCTAGTCTAACTGATTGATACACTAGTGAGAGTGGTGTGAATTAATTAATAATTAATTCACTAAATATTAACTCATTAATCAACTAAAGAATACATTAGTTAATTACAGTGCATGGACAGTTTCAGTGGAGACTAGTGGAGAGATAGGTGAAAGGGCAAGTTGACTATCAGTTGTGAATATAGTGTTGCATGATTTTGCACCACACATTGATGGAGATGCCAATGAGGATTGTGTGAGAAAGGCTGGACCAATTCAAGTTCATTCAGAGCCATTATTTAGCAGGGCTTGCGCAATAGAGGCAGGCTAGCAGGTGGCAAAGATCGGTGCATGGATTTGAAAAATTGGGCCCAATTAGTGTGTAGCGATTGGATTGTACTAAGAGCTTGTGAGAAGCTTTGTATGAGGATTGTTACATGATCTTTATGACATATATTATATACAAATAGTTGGGGTTTTTAGCTTCAAGCTTTCCCATAAATCACTGTGTTAATGTGTGTGAATTTTTATGGTTTTAATGTGTGCATGCAATTGATTTAATTTCCGCATATGATGATCAATGGTGGAATAGATTCTGGATTGTGCATGAAGTCAAATAGTGTATGATCAGGAGAATCTTAGACATATAACATATCAGTTATATAATTTCTACAGAA